>CAIGQQ010030823.1:774406-789330 GCA_903798035.1 Danio albolineatus | reverse complement strand
ATATCTTCATAGACAAAAGAGCAGGCAAACAGTGAATGATTATTTTCCCTTATAGCATTCTATTTATGACTTGTTTGTAGTGTGATCAACATTTGGGCTAGTTGTACATGTGTTTGGAAGCAATTCGTAACAGTTTAATAATATATTGGCAAATTGAACGAAATGACTCGAAAAAAGATTCGTTCATCTCGATGATCGAGACTTAAAGATCCGAGTCAGTAAAATGATCCGAACTGCCAATCACTACACGCAACTAATGTTAAATGCGTTAGCCTTTTAGCACATGTAAAAAAAAAAAAAAAAAAAGTTTTTTACTTATTAGAGAGTATTTTAGTTTGTTTCCAACTCCAAATTTAGTGAGTCTCTCTACCATTACAAAGAGGGTGCTGCCGTTATTTAGGTTTGTGTTGTCAAGGCTTGAAAAAAAAACTGCCTCGCTGTGTTAAGTTCCACATAAAAAGCATGAAGATTGTCTTTATAGATGTTAGTAGTTTCGTCGTGCTCCACATACGCTCGGATTTTCTGCGTTGTCTTTTCATCATTGGTACTGGTGTTGACCTCGTCCAAGGTCCTTTCTGTCTCCCAGGAGCAATGTCTTCTATAAAATATAACTTACTTTATTTTAGATGTGATGGTGAAGGAGGAGAGCGAAGAACTGAGTGAAGATGAGGAGAAACATCATGTCAGGAGTGAAGAAGAAACTCACCCAAAGGACGAACACAACATTATAATGAAAAGAAAAGATTTCACCTGCACTCAGTGTGGAAAGAGTTTCAACCAGAAATATGACCTCAAGGTTCACATCAGGGTCCACACTGGAGAGAGACCTTGCAAGTGCTCACACTGCGATAAGAGATTCTATTGTTCAGCACACCTGAAAAGACATGAAATGATCCACACTGGAGAGAAACCACACAAATGTGATCAATGCGGCAAACTCTTTTCAAGGTCTTCAAGTTTGAAGAGACATCTAAGAGTTCATACAAAGGAGAAGCCTTATTCATGCTCTGAGTGTGGGAAGAGTTTTTCTCAGCAGTCAATTTTAAATGAACATCAGAAGATCCACACTGGTGTGAGGGAGTTTGTGTGCTCTGACTGTGGGAAGAGTTTTACTAAAACTGGAGACGTGAAACGACACCAGATAGTCCACATTGGAGAGAAACCATTCACATGTACTTTGTGTGGGATGAGTTTTAAACAATCATCAAACCTTAATAAACACATGCTGATCCACATTGTAGAGAACCCTTACAAGTGTCCACACTGTGACAAGAGATTCAGCCAGTTAAGACACATGAAAGCACATGCAGTGATTCACACTGGAGAGAGAACGCACAAATGTAATCAATGCAGCAAAACATTTTTGAGCGCTTCAGATCTGAAGGAGCATCTTCGAGTTCACACAATCGAGAAGCCTTATTCATGTCCTGAGTGTGGAAAGAGATTGAGTCGTCTGTCAAATTTAAAAGAACATCAGAGGAGGGTTCACGCTGCCGAGAAGGTGCACACACAGAATTTGTGTGGGAAGAGTTGTCAGCAATCATCAAACCTTAATAAAGACAAGCTGATCCACACTGGAGAGAAAACACACAAGTGTGATCAATGCGGTAAAACATTTTCGAGACCTTCAGATCTGAAGGAGCATCTTAAAGTTCATACAGACGAGAAGCCTTATTCATGTCCTGAGTGTGGAAAGAGTTTTAAACGTTTACGAGAGTTAAATGCACATCAGCAGATCCACACTGATGTGAGAGCGTTTGTGTGCCCTGAGTGTGAGAAGACTTTTATCACAGCTAGCGACTTGAAACGACACCAGAGGACTCACACTGGAGAGAAACCGTACAAGTGTTCGTACTGCGACAAAACATTCAGTCAGTCAGGAAATCTGAAAGCACACGAGAGTATTCACACTGGAGAGAAGCCGCACACGTGTGCTCAGTGTGGGAAGAGTTTCAGAGCTTCATCTTCCCTTAATTTACACATGCTGCACCACACTGGAGAGAAACCACACAAATGCGATCAGTGCGGCAAAACATTTTTCAGGTCCGCCGAGCTGAGGAAACATTTCCTGGCTCATGCAAAGCAGGAGAATGTGGTTTGTATGTTGCTTGGTGACCATCAGCCGTTTTCTCAGAGCATGACAAGCTGACAAAACATTGCTGAAGCTCTGATACAAGTTTGATTTATGGAGAATCCTGCAAAGCACTGCAGTGTTTGGGTGTTTTGTGTTTGTCTAAGGCAGTGATTCTCAAGCTTTTTTCTCCAAGTACCACCTCAGAATAAAATAGTCTCTCCAAGTACCACCATAATAACCGGCATTGAAGTACAGTAGTGTAGTAGGCCTAATTAAACAGCTACAGCACTGTACAGTTCAAAAACAAAGCAGATTAATTCTTCTAATTAAGAGTATTTATTATTGTCGGCCCCTTAAATAAAAGGTTTAGCCTTTTAAAATCCATTTACTGATCACATCGGTGTTATCGTATGCGTCAAAGGGTTAAAAGTGTGTTCATTTTTTTAACTAATTATTCAGAGATTCCTCAGTGTACCACTAGAAGGAAGCTTGTGTACCACAGTTTGAGAACCACTGGTCTAAGGTGATTAGTCTACCGAAATGTGTATATTCCTTATATATGAAGCTGATCAGTCAGTTCTTGTCACATTACTCTCGGTGTGCTCGTGGCATTCATTCAAGTAGGTGCACCTGGAAGGCGCGAGCGCATAACGGCCAGTGTAGTCGGAGCTATACGCACATATACTCGGTATGCCTACTTTTTTCCACGAGCTGTTTAGGTTTTATGACTTCTGAGGGCCAATAATTGCGTATACCCTCAGTATACTCGCTTGTTTTGCTGATTAAACGTCCCTAATTTAGGTGTACTTACGTCCCCTTTAACTGTATACCAAATGGGTTTTTTAACTCTCATCTTAATTAGTTGCAATAAGTGCATTTTTGTTTAACTTGCGCCGTTCCCCGCCCCTTGATGACCGCAGAAGTACCTATAGATCAGGAATCACCAATCTCAGTCCTAGGTCCGGTGTCCTGCAGGGTTTAGCTCCAACTAGTCTCAAAACACCTGCCTGGATGTTTAAAGTATCCCTAGTAAGACTTTGATTAGCTTGTTTGGGTGTCTTTGATAAGGGTTGGAGCTAAAATCTGCAGGACACCGGACCTCCAGGTACAAGTTTAGTGACTCCTACTATAGAGTTAAACAGTTGGGTCTTAAGCCTGGTTTATACTTCTGCGTCAAGTGATCAGCGTGACCCACGGTGCATACAATGCGCGTTTTTTTTTGTGCATTTATACTTCTGCATGCTGTTTGTGTTGCTTTGCAATAACACTTCCGAAACACTAGCTGGCTGTAGGTGTTTATGTTCCTCTGTGTCGAGTTACTTCGCTGGTGTTTAATCATAAGGTAAACACAAAGCAACAGTTTCCATCTAGAGCTCCTTCACAGGACTCGACACTTGTAAACACTCGCTCCATCAGGCTCGCACGGCTATAACCTCCGCCCACACTCGTCAGCTCGACGAAGCCAACCAGTCAGAGTTTGCGCTACGTGTCAATTCGATGTGTAGTTACATTTTTTGAGAGGTGCGTGAAGGCGACCGCTTGCAGGCTGTGCCGAAGCATACGCGTGACGCAAAAGTATAAATCAGCCTTTACCAATATAGCCAATTAGCCATTATATTTCAGCCAATCTCCGGGTCTGCTGCGGGTCGTATTAGCTAAGCACAAATCATTGCATAGGATTAAACTATTAGCATCTCGCTTTAAAATGAACAAATTTGTTTAAATGATTCTCCTTTTTAAAGGGATAGTTCACCCAAAATATGAAAATTGTCATCATTTACTCAACCGTTGCTTGTTCCAGACCGGTTTGTCTTTTTTTTTTTTCACATAAAAGAAGATATTTTAAAGAAAGCTGGAAAACTGTAACCGTTGACTTCCATAGTAATTGATTTTTTTTTCTGTGGAAGTCAGTAGTTGCAGGTAACTGATGTTAAATATATATATTGCTAACGAATCAAATAATCATTGTCTGCTTTTATTTAAAATTTGGGTTGGGTGGGTAATATTTCACCACCTTCTTTAGGACTACGCCACTATTCACGCCCATACCTGCCAACACTCCTGTTTTTCCCAGGTTTCTTTTGTATTTCGGACCCATTTTCCACCACCCTCCCGTTATGTTATTTCCCCCGTAATTCACCCCACCCCAGTCCTCAGCTTTTTGGTACAGTCTCTAACACCCCTGAGTCGCCAAGTTTGGTACATTATCCGATCACAGCGGCTGCTGGAGACCCGGTCCATAAAACAGTTACTAACCCTGCTCTCAACTGTGTAATTCAGACAAACACACACCGCCAATACCGGTCTGCGGCCTGGTGGTGGTTAAGAACCACTGCCGTAGATCACTGAGAATGAATGTAAACAGCTATTAAATCTGTTTATAAAGGAGATAGATAGATAGATAGATAGATAGATAGATAGATAGATAGATAGATAGATAGATGGTAAATGGTAAATGTGCATTGTTGACCTTCTTAACTGTGCAAATAAGAAATTAAAACATTTCTCTGAAAGTATTTACAGTTTACTGGCTTTATTAGTTGTAAAAATGGTCTGATGTTCTGTTTTACTTAGGAATGTTTAATAATGGGATACGGAAAACAGACTAAAACTAGATTAATTAAATTAACTTAAAGCATTAGCGTTAATTCCTTCATAACTCAATCATGTTGGTTTCTGCTTAATATGATCAGCTTAAGAGTTACCATAACTCTTCATTAAATCAGATTTTTTTAAATTATATGTTTAACCTAATTTAGTAATTTTCACTGCTGCTGTTCATTTAAACAACTGTTTAATCCATTTATCTCCATTTATCTGTGTTTTTGTATCTCCCCAGAGTATTATGTGCATTAAAATCTTCATAAATAACTTCCTTGTTTTTGTCCATTCGTCCATTTTTGTTTTTTAGAAAAATGTGTCATTCTACTTTCATCTAATTTCACATTTAACCTGATACTAAATCTCTGCAGGGATATATTCTTGCACATTTCCTACACCCAGTTCTCTAAAAGCAATACTTTCTCTAATAAATGTTATTCATCTTCCACCAACTACATCTGACACACAATTAATCATATCCTCCTTGATCAAAATCTAGATTGGGGTTTTAAACATGTCTCCAGTATAATATATAATATAGTAACATTTGGTTTATAATTTTATAACTGTTGTAATAATTTGTTATATATATAAAAAGCAACGTTTTAAGTGTCTAATAAACAGTGTTTCACCTCACACATAAGGTGGTGTTTTCGTCTAGCGATTAGCGATTGTTTTTATGACCCGCCGTTGTTCCCGCCTCTCAGCGATGACGTCAGCACTGACGCGTTCATCCAGCGTCGAGTCTTCAGAGCTGAGGTGAGTCGTTCACGCTTTTTCTCGTGTTTACACAACAATAAAACACACTTTACAGTTTATTAAAGCGACAATCTGCGACTAGTTTCTGCATTGAGTTCACCTCTATCTGTGTGTCTGCTGACCAAAACAATACAGCAGGCGGTGAGGAGCTCTGAGAGGAACACATGAGCTCAGTAACTTAATATTATCAGAGCTGCTGAAATCCTCTTTATATAATGTCAATAGTTTCTTTATTACCCTATTCATTATACCGTTGTCTTCAGATCTACACAGTTAAGTTAATTTTATTGGTGTCAGCTGACTTGAGCAAAAATATAATCATATATATAGCACCTACAAGATTCAACATCATAATGTGTTTATTTCCTCAATCAGTGTAAATGACTCAGATTTCTCTGTTTATTCTCCTGAAGCTCCATCAGTGAAAGACAAAGACAGAGTTTATTGAAGGACAGTGAGAAGATGAGTGATCCAGAACCCTGCAGAATTAAACAGGAAGAGACTGAAGAACGAATAGGTTTGTGTTTATTCATTACTCTTCAATAATGAGGCTGAACAACAGTGAGGTTAATATTTAATTATTCCACAGTGCTAAATTTAGGAGGGCCAAGCTTGCTGTCACAGGGAACTCCTTGCCTCTCAGTATTGATGAAAGCTAGAAAACTGTGTTTCAAAACATACATGTTTAGATATGATATGAAGTTTTGGAGTTGTTTTTCTCTTTAAAAATGAAATTACGAGTGGGGTGGCCTTGATTATGTCGATGGGGACCATGGCTACCTCTACGACTGGAAACACTGCCTATTTTAGTCTCGATTGGTAAAAATATTTAGGGTGCTTTCACACTTGGTTCAATTGCCTGGACCGTACCCAAGTTCGATTGTCTCCCCTTGCCGCTTTCTTAGTTGGTTTGTGTTCACACTGTCCTTTTCCTTCTGAACCCCATTATGTTTGCGTCATCAAGCCGATGTTTTATGTACGGCTGTTGCCAGGTCACGGACACGAAAGCAAAGCGCCAAAATGGAAAGACGTCCGCACATCGCAGTCGTTTCGCTTTTACTGAACCTTTTGGTTTAAAACATACAAAAAGCGGCTCGCGTCTATCTGCCGCAAACATATTATACTTCACGCGATGTCCAAGCTGTTTTGGAGGAGACGAGCAGACATTATCACTGTGTTTGCTCTGTCTCAGTCGCGCTTGTCAGCATGTGATACTCAGACACACACACACACAAACACGATTGAATGTTATAAAAACTATAGTTTGCTGTACTGTTGATGGTTAACTTCCGGCTTTTGGTATGGTTGCATTCATACTACAAGTGAACCGTACCCCAGACCACCTCTTTCAGGCGGACTCGGGTACGGTTCACGGGTGCGCACCCGAGTTCAGAAGACGTGTTCACACTAGCTAAACGTACCGTAATATGACGTCAAACGAACCCGGGTGCGGACCAAAAGTGCTAGTGTGAAAGCACCCTTAGTTTAGCGCACCATCTGCTTCTTCTTTGGCTCTCGGCGAAGGCGGTCGCACTTTTTTCCTCTCCCTCCCATATCTTTCCTGGCTGGCTTCTCATGTCTTGTCTTATTCTATCTCTGAGGCTCTCCTTGCTCAGCTTTCCAAACAAATAAGGAATTATGGATTTGATCACCTGGTCTCTGAACGCAATTGACTCCATCTTCTCGACGAGAAGTTTGGGCTCGGGGGAGCCCACTTGTCCTGCGGGGACGTTTGCAGCTGGATACGTGATGGTTGAGTGGGAGAAGTGGTGCATCGTGTGCCTGGCTGCTCTGTCTCTGGAGGATATTGAAGATATCTATCTATTCGGAACTTTGATAACAGGGTTTCTGCTGATGGGCTTATGCGGGGCCCTGGGGTATCGACGATTGAAAGCAGTCAGTGCGGCTCAAAACCCCACTAAGCTGGCCGGCTCGATTGAAATTGTGGTGAGCAGAGCTGCTACAAACCAGACTGTAGTCTTAGACCGCAAATTGGAAAACATTGTGGTGAAACTAGCGGCTTTGCAACAAGATTTGGCCAGACCTGGAGACCTGTGATGGACATTAAATATCGATGAAATTGGCAGATATTGACCAAAATTTGAAAAAGCTTTCTTCTCTTTCGGCTTCCCTGTGTTTTTCCTGCCAAACGGCCTCGGCTGGAGACAAACAACCTCTCCCGGATAGCAAGATAAGGAGACGCTCTGAATTCCTGCTCCCTGTCAAGGACACCTGTTAGACTCTACAGGCTTACACACATACACAGCTACAGATAGACTATGGCTGTTTCTCACTTCCAAGAACGCAGAGTACGGACTCGTGTTCTTTTGGTGAGACCGCTCTTGCCAGGTCACATCGGGAGAACGAACTCGGGAGACAGCGAAGACAGAGAACGCATCCTGTGAGGAATGAGATGCTGCGTTCTTCCTGATGGTCACATGACCCTCACGCATCTTAAACCGAAAATTATTTAAACATTACAGCTTCCATACAGCGATTTATTGTTTCCCCCCGTTTCACAATATATACTCTGCATAAAGACATTATAAATATACACTGCACAACACAAATAAAACATATTTTAATACGAATTTCAACAAATAAACACCCTTAATGTGTTTATGCCTTTATTAAGATGTTTATGCTAATGTTTACTTTCACTGTGTCATTTAGGGAAACTCCTGAGGTAAATAAGTATATCTCTGAACTTTAATAATGAATTTATATAAAACGCTGCGCTTCCCACCTCCAGTCGCAATGACTTCTGGGACTTTAAGAGTGAGTTCGGTGCTTAAGTCTGCATCGGTGCGTCCTCGATATCAAGAACACATCTGGGAACTTTCCCGCGTCCTTCGTTCTTGCGGTCTTGAGTTTTGGAACTGAACTTTCCCTGATCTCACACTGCCTTAATTCCAGGGTAATGTGAGAGGGAGTTTTTTTCGCCTCTCTCTCCCGATGTATCTATTTCCTCTTTCTTAATGCTACCTCTCTTCGACCTGTCTTGCCCTGAACTGTGATGTTCGTGTATGTCTTTAACGAATTCATTTAATAAAGGTGCCTTTAAAGTATTCTTTACTTTCATTTTAGATGTGATGGTGAAGGAGGAGAGTGAAGAACTGAGTGAAGATGAGGAGAAACATCAAGTCAAGAGTGAAGAAGAAACTCACACAAAGGACGAACACAATATTATAATGAAAAGGAAAGATTTCACCTGCACTCAGTGTGGAAAGAGTTTCATCCGCAAATGTGATCTTAATTCTCACATGATGATCCACACTGGAGAGAAACCGTACAAGTGTTCACACTGCAGCAAGAGATTCTATAGTTCAGCACACCTGAGATCACACGAGAGGATCCACACTGGAGGGAAACCGCACAAATGTGATCAATGCGGCAAATTATTTTCAAGGCCTTCAGGTTTGAAGATTCATCTTGTAGTTCATACAAACGAGAGGCCGTATTCATGCTCCGAGTGTGGAAAGAGTTTTAGACATCAGTCACACTTAAAAACACACCAGAAGATCCACACTGGAGTAAGAAAGCATGTGTGCTTCGAGTGTGGGAAGACTTTTATTAAAGCTGGAGACTTGAAACGACACCAGATGAATCACACTGGAGAGAAACCGTTCACATGTACTCAATGTGGGATGAGTTTTAAACGATTATCAATCCTTAAAAAGCACATGCTGATCCACACTGGAGAGAAAACACACAGATGTGATCAATGCGGTAAAACCTTTTTAAGAGATTCTCATCTGATGGACCATCTCGGAGTCCATACACAGGAGAAGCCTTATTCATGTCCTGTGTGTGGAATGAGTTTTAGACGTTTGCGAAATTTAAACGAACATCAGAAAATCCACTCTGGCGTGAGAGCGTTCGTGTGCTTCGAGTGTGAGAAGACTTTCATTAGAGCTGCAGACCTGAAACAACACCAGAGGATTCACACTGGAGAGAAGCCGTACATCTGTTCTGAGTGTGGGAAGGGTTTCAGGGTGTCATCATGCCTTACTTCACACATGCTGCGCCACACTGGAGTGAAACCACACAAATGTGATCAATGCGGCAAAACATTTTTGAGGCCTTACGAGCTGAGGAAACACTGTCTGACTCATACGAAGGTGGAGCCTTATTTATGTTCCTTGTTAGAAAAGAGTGAACGTCAATGATATTTACCTTCTACTGCAGGGGCGCCGCTAAGGGGGGGAAAGTTAGGACGATTCTAAGGGCCCGTGCACTCTAGGGGGCCCACAGAGATCTGCTTTATAATTAATAACAGTCCTATAATGTAATTATGAATGTATCTCTAAATTACAAGTAAAACAATTTATTAGAAATAACTAAAAATACGGCTTATATCTGCTCCTCGTGTCTGTCACATCGGTCACTGTCAAATTGCACCCCCCTCCTTTCACTGCATGGTTCAGTCCGTCAGTAGCGGGGGAAGAGAGATGCTGGAGTGCGATCGTCAGGTAAACAGCGCCTCCCGGTGGTGAATGCGGTTATACTCATGCTGGTATTATTTAGTATTTTGGTCATTTATTTCATTAGCTGCATCCCAAATGACACACTATAGACTAAATCAATGAGACACAAAATTATATTACAATGAGACCCATAAATAAGAAATGTTTATTTGTTTAAACTGACCATTACTTATTGTAATACATATTTATAATAACAGAGTGCAAATTTCCAGCACACTGCAAACCAAATAAACACAACATAAATAAACTTGAAACAGTCTGTTGATTAACCTGACAGTAATTTAAATTCCAAGTGCCAAACGCCTGGCCTTCTTGCTTGCAAAATCCTCAACCAAACTGTATTGCGCGTTGTATGAGACGCTATTGCAGTACAGTTACTTAAATAGTGACACACTGGTGTTTTGTGTGTTTAGAAATGTAAAATTTTCAGTAAATATTTGATAACTGTGCCTTTTTTGTACTACATTTACATTTGAACAATAAATCATCTGCTAGCTACAGTCATGGCCGTTCTCTTACTAAATACTGATAAGTAGTGGACAAAATCAATAATAAAATGCATACGTCAGTATAACTACACTGCAGACAAAGAGTTTGGATAGCTAGCTTGGTAGTAGGGGGCCCATCCTCATATTTTTTCATGGGGCCCAAAATTGCTAGCGGCGCCCCTGTTCTACTGTATTCACGAACATCAGAGGGGGGGTTTGATGGCGGTGTGTATCGCTGACGAAAGTCAAGAGCAGGGTGAATGTCACGGACGAAAGTAAAGAGGGTTGGGGAGTTGTGGAAGAATGTGATAAGAAGGGCGGGTCGGGAGTGCGTGTGAGGAGGGGGATCGGTAAAATGAGGTGCTGGATCAGATTTCAGAGGTGCCGGATCCGGCTTGTTCCAGCACAAATGAATCCCTGGACATGACAAAATAACCAACAAGTTACCTGAGGCCTCGAAGTTGAGATGAGCTAACTTAAGCCCTGCTCATTCATTCATTCATTTTCTTTTCGGCTTAGTCCCTTTATTAATCCGGGGTCGCCACAGCGGAATGAACTGACAACTTATCCAGCATTTGTTTTATGCAGCGGATACCCTTCCAGCTGCAACCCATCTCTGGGAAACATCCATACACACTCATTTGCACTCACACACTACAGACAATTTAGCTTACCCAATTCACCTGTACCACATCTTTGGACTTGTGGGGGAAACCGGAGCACCCGGAGGAAACCCACAGGGAGAACATGCAAACTCCACACAGAAATGCCAACTGACCCAGCCGAGGCTCGAACCAGCGACCTTGCTGGTAGGCGAACGTGCTACTCACTACGCCACCAAGCCCTGCTCACAATGTGAGATTTCAGCCACGATTTTGTCATCTGAGACAAATTTGGGAAATCCTCAAAGATTCCTGAAGTCGTGGGCTAAAATCTGTGATCTTTGATCGTTGGTTTGATTCTGACGCTTATCTCATTCCCCAGGCATTCCTACTCTCATGGGGGTCATGACCAAAAGCACTTGTTATCGAGATCTTGTCCTTGTGATCATGACCATTATGCGTTTATAGTGTTTTTTATGTTGTTGCTGTTGTCGATGTGACAGAATTTTGTTCAGGAATACATCTACTGTGATGTTTTGAATGACAAAATAAAGGAAAACTGAAAGTGAACTTGGTGGTTTCCCCTATTGGAAAGAGGTAAAATGTGTAACTTACTCTTGGTCGCCAATTGGCAGCATCAACCCTTTAGATAGACCTGTGTTGACGCATTTGTGGCTTTTATATGGAGTTCTGTGGAGTGCAGAAATCAATGACTGTATAAAATATGGACGACGCGACAGCCCCTTTTCCCATTAAACGCATTGAAGGAAAAACCACCTCGTGACGGGCACAAACTGTCGCAAAACACTGCTGAAATTGGAGCCTGGGCATGCGCGGAAGGATTGGCTGACGGAGCCAGAGGCGGAGCCGCGAAATCAAGCTTCCAACCAAACGCTTGTACATCAAATGAATCACGCCCCCCCGAACTTCTCAATTGACTGCCAGTGTCTTCACTATAACTCGCTAATGTAAATATAAGAACTTACATTTAAAAACACGTAATAATATATGATTTAAAAACGGTGTTATTTAAGCGGTTATAAAATTAATCAAAGCAATCTATGTTATACTGCAGAAAGAAAACGATCTTTCATACACTCTAGCCTGATGAAGACTAATATGAGCACAAAAAATATTATTCTTGTAACAGGGTTGCTGGTATTGTTATCTTCACAGAACTAACACTTGTAAAATATGAACAATAACATATAAACAACACATACATTTATTATTAATCAACAGGACCCAAAATATACACACCATAGACTACCATGTGGGAAAAATTGTGTGTTTAAAAGATAAAAACAGCAAGATTTACACGTCCCATCCCTGCACTATATAAAATAATTAAACTTAGCAGTATTAATACATGTCGATCAGCTGCTGAACATCGCTTGTATATCATTTTTTGCCTCCGTTATCATTTGGTTTATTTGATGCCTTCATCTGGCAAAGAGGAATTTACATTTATTTTAATGTTCATTAGGAGTTTTTAAATAAGCCAATGGTAAATGATGTATAGAAATAATATATCACATTTACAGCTCTATTTGTTCTATAAGATAATGTTTCAAGAACATTAATATTTTATAACAGCAAACTCAGTAGATTAACTCAATGACATGCAGAAACTCAAAACGTAAGAGACTTTTAATCAAGTTCAAATAACGTTAGATCAATGTGGAGATCGGCTAACATTAGTTTTGTCTTCCTAATTATTATTACAAACCCATAAAGAGAATTACTGCTAGATAGCGATCACCTGCATTTCCCCCGTCATGGCTAGGCGTGTATCAGCGAACTAATAAAGCCCGATAAAGCCCTGACCTTGCCGAATAAACAGTGATCCATCAGATTCTGTAGGTCAGACAGTGTTGTTTACTGCTGAACTCATTTTATCATGGTAAAGTAACACAGAGAAATAGAATAATGACACTTCAATCTCCTCCCGAGGCTCCGACGGTGTGCTTTGAGAAGCTGTCAATCAGAACTGTCAATCACGATGACACGCCCAGCATTAAATTACTGGCTAAAACCCACTCTTTACAAAAATGAAGATCTGCACCTATACCAGCATTATAACCAGCGCCTTAATTGACCAGAACCATCTTTCGGGACATTTTATTGCAAGTGTAATGATTTTTTTTATGTGGGCTCAAGTCTCGTTCGTTAACATGGAGGAGGCGGGCTTTATGACTTGTACTGCAGCCAGCCCCCAGGGGGCGATCTAACGGCCGAAACCCTCACTCGAAAGCAGGCGTGCGGCACACTTGGCAGAAATGCACTTACTATGTTTACTATGTTCTGAGAGCCGAGCTGCTTATTGATTTTCTCAGGCATATCAAGAAAAGTGCGCAAAGATCTCTCTTACACTGGCACACACTATACTTCCATGTAAACGCCAGAAATAAAGCTATTTTTAGCACTGTAACTGATGATCAGCTGCAGAACTTACTAATTTTTACCTCTTCCCGACATGGAAAACGAACAACAATCTGGAAGGCATGATTATATACTGTTATGGACTTTGCAATTGAATAATGTGATTATAATAGAAGTCAATGAGGCAAAAACAGCCTAAAAGGGTGGTAAATTAGAGTGTATTGTTCAGTTTTGGGAAAAATTTCAAAGCGTTTTCCTAAAATATCTGTCAAGATAAGATTTGTTTTCTAAAGTCATTCCATTTGCTCAAACACGGAGAAAGTTAAGCCAAATTAAGACTTAAAATCAGCCCGGAGTGGATGAAATCATCCCCGGCAGCACACAAAGGTTAAATGTGTTATTTCACATGCGTTCAGATCAGTGGCACCCCCAGAAAATTTTCTTAGGGGTGGCCAGAAGAGGCCATTATGGAAGCCCGTTTCCGCCACTGAATGATTAAAAAAAAAAACACAATAATATATATTTTTTAATTAATAATAATGATAAAAAAAACTATGATAAAAATATATAATAATGATAAAAATATATATAATAATAAAAAATATATATAATTATAATGATTACAAAAACTATAATAAAAAGATATAATAATAATAATGATAAAACTAATAAAATAATATAATACTGATAAAAAAATATATAAAAAATATATAATAATGATAAAAAACTATAATAATAAAAAATATATAATAATGAATAAAAAAATACTAATACTTTTTAAAAATTCTAATGTCAGTTCTGAGTCATTAAGTCGCAATTCTGAGTTATGCCGACTGGCCATGTTTTAAAGATCCATACACTTTAGCTCATAATCACAACATAAAGCCTATATCCAGTTTTTGTTTATCACACTTTCAAAAAGGAACTATATATATATATATATATATATATATATATATATATATATATATATGCTAGTTGAACTAGACTCTGTTTGTTCGTATGGATTTGTTCTTTTTTAATTATGCTATTTGCACCATTTGGTCTAAATAGCAGCTATAAAGCATTAAACAGAGCCCCTGAAACTATTAGCTGTAGGTTGCAGGATTCCTCCAAAAGTCTAAAATGAAGATTTCTATATTATTTATCTATTATATGTGTAACATTTTATACATTTTGTTGCAGCTGTTATTTGTTTCATTGCAAGACTGCCCTCATGTGGTGTACTTGGGAGCTGCAGACACAGCCAATGTATCGTACATACACATTTTAATAGGCTGTATTAGTTCATATTTCAGTTCAGTAAAAGTGTCAACCAAATATTGTGTCCTCCTGGCGTTTATTAGGTAAACTGGGCTGCGAATCCAGACCACATCACAAGCAGAGAATCTAAAGAAAGAGTGTTTAACACTTCAATCATGGCCAATCGCCATAACAGAAACTCCTTTACAACTCGCAATTCTGACTTCATAACTCAGAATTGCGACTTCATAACTCAGAATTGCGACTTCATAACTCAGAATTGCGACTT
>CAIGQQ010030823.1:743295-766454 GCA_903798035.1 Danio albolineatus | reverse complement strand
CAGTAACCTGATGTGTTTTATTAACGTCTTCACCTAAACCCAACCTCCCAGTAACCTGATGTGTTTTATGAATATCCGCTCCACCTACACCACCTAAACCCAACCTACTTGCGGTGTAATCCCTCCCACTTGGAGGTCTCCGGGCTGCAGCAATACCTACTTGGAACATGCAGCCACACACACACAAACACACACAAAACAGCATGCGTTCTCTTTCGCGTTTAAAAAAAAAAACAACGAATCGAATACACATCAATAAATTAAACCCGTCCGATCCTACAAAAGTCTCATTATAGTACATGCTTTTACAAACTTTCATGTGAAACTGAGCTTTGCAGAGGAACGTATGTGTACTGCTGTAAAATGTTATTTACTTCATTTTCAGATGTGGGAGTGATGGAGGAGAGTGATGAACTGAGTGAGGACGAGGAGAAACATCACGTCAGAAGTGAAGAAGAAACTCACACAATGGACAAACACAATTTTCTAACGGAAGGAACTGCTAAATGTTTCACCTGCACTGAGTGTGGAAACAGCTTTAACCGAAAATATGCTCTCGAGCTTCACATGAGGATTCACAGTGGAGAGAAACCGTACAAGTGCTCACACTGCGACAAGAGATTCAATCAGTTAGGACACCTGAAAACACATGAGAGGACTCACACTGGAGAGAAACCGTATACATGTAATCTTTGTGGGAAAAGTTTCACTCAATCATCATCCTGTAATCAACACATGCTGATCCACACTGGAGAGAAACCACACCAATGTGATCAATGCAGCAGAACATTTTCGAGGCCTTCAGAGCTTAAGGAGCATCTTAGAGTTCATACGAACGAGAGGCCTTATTCATGTTCAGAGTGTGGAAAGAGTTTCACACGACAGTCAAGTTTAAACGAACATCAGAAGATCCACACTGGCGTGAGAGAGTTTGCGTGCTTTGAGTGTGGGAAGAGTTTCATTAAATCAGCAGATTTGAAGCGACACCAGATGATCCACACCGCAGAGAAACCGTTCACTTGTACTTTGTGTGGGATGAGTTTTAAACAGTCATCACACCTTAATAAACACGTGCTGAACCACGTTATGGAGAACCCTTACAAGTGTCCACACTGCGACGAGAGATTCAGCCAGTTGAGACACATGAAAGCACACGAGAAGGAGCATCTGAGAGTTCATACAAACGACAAGCCTCATTCGTGTTCTGAGTGTGGAAAGAGTTTCACATTGCTGTCAATTTTACATGAACATCAGCAGATCCACGCTGGTGTTAGAAAGTTTGCGTGCTTTAAGTGTGAGAAGACTTTTATTACAGCTCGAGACTTAAAACGACACCAGATGATCCACACTGGAGAGAAACCGTACACGTGTACTCAGTGTGGGATCGGCTTTAAACAATCGTCACACCTTAATAAGCACATGCTGATCCACACTGGAGAGAAACCGCACAAGTGCGATCAATGCGACAAAGCGTTTTCAAGAGCTTCTCAGCTGAAGGACCATCTTAGATATCATACACAGGAGAAGCCTTATTCATGTCCTGTGTGTGGAAAGAGTTTTGCACGCTTGCAAGTTTTAAATGCACATCAGAAGATCCACGCTGGTGTGAGGGCGCATGCGTGCTTCGAGTGCGGGAAGACTTTCGTTAGAGCTACGGACTTGAAACAACATCAGATGATTCACACCGGAGAGAGACCTTTCGTGTGTTCACACTGCAACAAAACATTCAGACATTCGGGACACCTGGTAGCACACGAGAGGATCCACACTGGGGAGAAACCGTACTCGTGCACTCAATGTGGGAAGAGTTTCCGAGTTTCATCATCCCGTAATGAACACATGATGCTCCACACTGGAGAGAAACCACATAAATGTGATCAATGCGGCAAAACATTTTTGAGGCCTTCAGAGCTGAGGAAACATCTTACAGTTCATAAAAAGGAGGAGCCTTATTCATGTTCCTTGCTAGGATAGAGGCACATCAATGAAATTCACTTTCTTCAAAGCTCTCCACTGTACTCTCAAACATCAGCTTTCACAGCTTATTAACGGGGTTTGAGTGCACGTTCATTCACAATTGACAAGTTTGACAGGCTATCCGCAAGGTCTGTTCCTCCCTAGTGCTGTCTGTCGTGTTTTCTGACAGTCTTCTCAATAAAGAATGGTCAAAATGAGCTCCTATGAGATTTGCAAATCAGACAGCAGGAACCCAGAAAGGCTGGGCAATATACAATTTCCAGAGATTGTATGAAATGGGAGATTTGTGTGGACGACCTCACTGTTAACTCTCAATGTTGCTGTCACTGAGGCCCCATTTACACTAATGCATTTTCGTTTTAAAACGCATACGTTTTGCTACGGTTACGGCATCCTTCCACACTACGCCGGAGTTTTCAAGGCCTGAAAACGGAGCGTTTTGGAAACGCTGGAGAGGCCGTGTTCATTCTAAAGCGCTGCTGCTCCGTCTCAGTGTGGATGGGGGAAACGGAGACGTCTGAAAACGGAGACGTGGCTGCAGAGATTCGCTACTTGATTGGGGCTTTTGGGTGATTGCGTAACCTTCCCTTATTCGTCAAGCCCCTATCACATGACTATAACGCCACCGGAACACTGCAGACCAGCCTTCACTGTAAACAACAACATGGAAACAGAAATAGGAGCATTGTTTGCACTTTTGTCCGTTTTTGGCGCCATTGTGCAGTTAAACTCTGCTATTTTTACTACAAAAGCTGCATATATTCGCAATAGGCAAGCTACTGTTCCAGCACTCGCTAATCGCTCGTGTTTCAAGTGGCAGAAGCCCTATTTAGAATGCCGAGCGAGACACATGCTTCCTGTTTATACTTGAACGCGCATGCCCAGAGTGTGCGAATGGTCACATGATATACGTTTTCGGTGGAGTAGTGTGGACGGAGATATGTTCAGAAACACTGGGTGAAACGCTAGTGTGGACGCGAATCGTTTTCATGCTAAAACGTCGTTTTTAAACTAAAACGCACTAGTGTAAACAGGGCCTGAGGAACTAATGGTTTCTTCTATTAGAGAAGCACCGCCCACATACCATTGGCTTATGACATGATAATTAGTCTCATAATAATTGTGCTCATCACAATAGATGAGAGTAGGAACAAAGATTGGCCTGTAAATTGAAAGCTTTGCCTTTCAGCTTAGCTCCTTTGCAGTACAGTGTTTGATATATCGGTCTGTTGTAGTCAAGGACAAGCTTCAGCTGAAAGAGAGCTGCATCAATTCGTCTGTCAATCTCACGTTTCAATCTTTCCTCACTGATGAGCAAAAACCCAAGATACTCGACCTCCACCTTGGGCATTGACTCTTCTTCAACCGGGAGATGGCCACAGTCCAATATTTGAACCAAACTTATGCTGTGGTCATACCAAATAGACCCTAACAGAGTGTACGAAATATTACCCTAAGCAGAAATCCACAGAATGTCACAAGGGACATGGCCAAATGCTTTTTCATGTACAAAAAACTCCCACGAACCCCTTGAGCACCCTTGTCATCCCTGTTCCCAGTGTTGGTGAAGCCCTGCTTCACCTTTTTGTGGTGCCTAACAGTTTGCCAGAATCTCTTTGAGATAGAACAATGGTCCTCTTCCATGGTCTTCCAAGCTCTTCTCTGGGCCAAGTTTTGTTTCTACAATCATCCAGGAAGCAAAATGGCTGGCCAGTGGGTACTTAACAGCTGCATCGGGAGTCCCACAAGCCAACCAGGCCTGGTAAGACTCCATCAGCTTGAAGGCATCATCTACATTTTGGTGTCCACCACTGGGTTTGTGGACAGGCAACAGAGGCTTTACAATGTAGTCAGAGTCAGAGAAGATGGGCCACTTCGTCTTAATGTCTGCAACCTCTCTTGGTCAATTTCTTCTGATTTTCCTTCTGACGTTTTAGTTTAATCAGATATTCCCCACAGACACTTAAAATAAGTTTGATTCTATCAGGTTTATCTAGCCTCCTCCTTTGCCAGGTGATGATCCGTTGACAGTGCTGTCTCTCTTTACCCTTGTGTCCAACAATCAGAGATCAGATGAAACAACCACAAAGTCAATCATTAAGCATCTTCCATTAGGAACATTGGGTCCTCTTCACTGCTGTTTGCCCGTATGCACAAATTACAGTGAGAGACCTATCCATACGTGTAGGGATTCTTGTTTAGAGAGGAAAACTCCCACACATGGAGCTGGAGAGCTATAAGCAGGCTCACACATGGCTACCACGTCTTACCGCGGGCAACTTTGTTGTAGAAGAGAGTCCAGTGCTACTTGAGATGTTGAGTTTCAGAGCCCAATCTCCATGGAGGTGAGCCAGACTATCTCTAATCAGTGCCATTCACAAGCTCAAGCTCTTTCTCATTGACATTTCATGTCCCATGAGTCAGTTTCTGTGTCCCTGATCAGGTTGTCATGACCCCAGCCTTCCACCACTGCCCAATCAGCATTGCACTGTCCCATTACAGATCCTCCTGGTGGGTCCACAGCAGGGGTGTCAATGTCAATTCCTGGAGAGGCAGAGCCTTGCAGAGTTTAGTTCCAGCCCTTCTTCAACACACCTATCTGTAGGTATCAAACAAGCCTAAAGTACTCAATTAGTTTGATCAAAAGTGTTTAATTAGGGTTGGAACTCTGCAGACTTGCGGCCCTCCAGGAACTGGCTTTGACACCTGTGGTCTACAGGATGTTGCTCACTTGCAAGCCTCGACCCCAGGCCTGGCTCCAGTTTGGGCCCCGGTTGCATCATATCAGATGACATCACGATCCTTGACAATTATATAACTCACAAAGGGCACTTTAAACCGCACTTAGTCTCACCGGTCACCTAAGACCTTTTTTTTTTTGCACTGAGAGTCCCTACCAAGGTGAATTTGGTCCCTGACAATATAGTTCATATAATAATTGTGATTGTAACTGTAATCATTGTGACAGTGATTGTGTGTTTACATACACATCCTAATGCTATTGTAACAAGATTTTGACAGTATTGAGATTAAACTGTACCTCTTCTAAACGCAATACTTAAAGCCCCTCCAAAAATGTGATTAAGCTCTCAAGCACAAGTAGCATTTTATTAACAAGAGGTGGCATTTGCTGAGTTTAATCAAAGTATACAGGCAGGTGAACACTTTAATTGCACCATTGCCATTCTGACCGAAGTGGATGATTAAGCAAAAGCTGCGATTGCTTTACTGAAATAAAATTGTACATGGAAATCACCTGCGATTAATTGCCCAGACCTGTACAAAAGTGCAAATAAATTGGAGTAACCAGTAACATCTACTCTTTCTGAGTCTGTTATATGTGCTGTGCAGTTTGTGTGGAAAACTCTTAGATTCAATTCAATTCAATTCACCTTTATTTGTATAGCGCTTTTACAATGTGGATTGTGTCAAAGCAGCTTCACATAGAAGGTTATAGTAAATTGAAAATGTCAGTTTAGTTATTAGCTAGTATATTATTAGCTAGTATAAAGCTGAGTTCAGTTTAGTTCAGTGTTGTTTAATATTCACTACTTAGAGTTCAAACACTGAAGAGTAATCCATCGGTGCGCAGCTCTAGCTGCAGTCTAGTCGCCGGAGGCTGGAGAACTCAAGGCTCGTCTGTCCTTGGAAGGTCACAGGAATCCGTCTCTTGCTTGCTACTCCACCAAGCAGCTGCTCAGGATACAGCGAGGTCCAGGGTTAAGGAGCCTTGGGATCGTCTCGTCACGGGTCTTGGATCGCATCCGTGGCGCTGCAAAGTCTTTGGGGGCCTGGGGATGAGTATCCCCAGTTGGAATAGAGAACAAAGAAAATAATTAGCGTAGCTGCAGTTCATAGTGTATATAAATGAGATGCGTCGAGCACATTCATGGAACCAGCCTTGGGACAAACAAAAAACATCATCTTAAGCAGGGTATCTGCAGGGTCTTAAATAAAAAAAAAACAAATTTTAGGCCTTAAAAAGTCTTAAATCCACTGAAACATTGTGTTGTAGCTCTTAATTTTCCTATGTCCATGTAAAGCTATACCCAATTTGGCCTACACCCACCCAATCACCAACAATATACTTCAATAAAAGTTTTAAGAAACGTTTATTTATGAACTCAATTTACTTACTAATATAATTTAATGATCTTCCTTACAATAACATTAGTTTTAATAATTTTTAAGATTTTAAATTGGCCATTAAAAATAATGTTTTGCAATTTTCCTGGTTTAAGTCTGACATTTCATTCATTATGATCTTAAAAAGGTCTTTAAAAGTCTTAAATGTGGCTCATTATACACAATCATGAGACCACTTTTAAAAGAATATGAATTATGAAAATATACTGTTAACTGTTTCCCAGTGATGGGTTGCCACTGGAAGGCCTAAAACATACGCTGGATAGGTTCATTCCGCTGTGGCGACCCCAGATTAATAAAGGGACTAAGCCAGAAAGTGAATGAATGAATGATAAACAGAGGAGACACAGACATACATGCATTAAAATTTAAGCTCAGAAAAGCTAAACAAATGCAATATATTAAGGAGAATTTATCAGATCACTGAAGGATTAAGATAACGTTAACACAGTGCTTAATATAAGAATGTTTAGTGGTCTCTTTGTAACTATTTTCAGGAGCCACCAAACTAGGTCAGCGGTCACGTAGACCTTGAGTAGAACTGAAGGGCTGAGGACTGGAAACCACTGTTTCTATTGTTATTTCTATTAGTTAACACTATCTAAAATGTCTAAAGTGACTTTGCTATTTTATGGTTAATCCTTTTAAAGTGGTTCTTCTTTTTATTCATGATAGACTTTGTGTAATAAGAATATGGCAGCCTGAATAAGGCAAGGCAAGGCAAGTTTATTTATATAGCACATTTCATACACAGTGGCAATTCAAAGTGCTTTACATAAATAGGAATAAAATTGAAGTATAAGAAAATAAAAACAAATAATAAAAAACAGATAAAAACAGATTAAAATGAGTAAGACAAGTTATAAAAGAATGAAAAGAAAAGAAAGACACAATAGTGCGATCTGTCGGACGTAACACAGTGCTCATTCAGTAAAGGCACAGCTAAACAGGTGTGTTTTCAGTCTTGATTTGAATGTGCCTAATGTTGGAGCACATCTGATCATTTCTGGAAGCTGATTCCAGCAGCGAGGGGCGTAATAGCTGAAAGCAGATTCACCCTGCTTTGACTGAACTCTTGGAATTTCTAGTTTATGTGATCCTAAAGATCTGAGTGATCTGTTAGGCTTGTATTCAGTCAGCATATCTGTAATGTATTGAGGTCCTAGGCCACTTATTGATTTATAGACAAGTAATAATACTTTAAAATCTATTCTGAATGTAACTGGGAGCCAGTGTAGAGACCTGAGGACAGGTGTGATGTGCTCTGATTTCCTGGTTCTGGTCAGAATCCTGGCCGCAGCGTTCTGGATGAGCTGCAACTGTCTGACTGTCTTTTTGGGAAGGCCAGTGAGGAGTCCATTACAGTAATCCACCCTGCTGCTGATAAAAGCATGAACAAGTTTCTCTAAGTCTTCACTGGAAACAAAGCATCTAATTCTTGCAATGTTTTTGAGATGATAGTATGCTGATTTAGTTACTGCTTTGACATGACTGTTGAAACTCAGATCTGACTTCAGAGTCACGCCAAGATTCTTGACCTTATTTTTTGTTGTTTGACCCTTAGAGCCAATTTAATGTTTATACCAGTGTTGAACTAGTTTGATAAGACAGCTGGGAGTACGAAAAAACAAGCATGGGTTTTTGTAACAGAGTGTCTCTTGCGTGTGTATTTGCATCCGATGGGTCAGTTCTACAGGTCTGAGACCAGCTCTTAATTGTCTGTGGGTGACCTGACCCAAGCTTCCTGTTGCCATCCCTATCTGATACCACTCCGCATTGACGTACATATTTAGAATTGTCTATCTTTGTTTTAACCAATCGTAACAGTTTACCTGAATCACACCCTTTCTGGTCTCGTGTCGAGAGTATCAGTGTTGTTGATTTTGTGATTGTAAGCAGAGCGGCCTAGGAACTCATTGCGAGTGTTGAAGCTGGCTTCTGCTGATGAAACTGCAAACTATCTTCAGCAAACTTTATTTATTTAATTGAATCTCTGACTCGGGCTCTTCTTCATCTGACAGACCGCTCATTCTTTGGGTTGAAACTTTGGGTTGTAAATTCCCCTACGTCACATACACTGCAGATCAATAGTGCTCTTACAATCCATTTAGACAAAATGTGTGTTCACCAAGACGTAAACAATCCTCAGCAACACAGCGTACACAAGTTTAATCATTAATAATCAAAAAACATGAACAACATGAACACATGACAACCTTCGAATATATAATATATTGGATAATACACATATATATAATCGAAATACAGTGTGCTAACTTAAATCAACTTTAGTTTTTTAGGTCAAAATGTGCATGTGCTGTAAAGATTTGCTGCTTTTAATCATTTATTTGGTTTTTCGACATGTACAAGTTGCGCCTGTTCGTGAAAGATAGGTTTTACACTTTCAATGATTCAGGATATGTGATAGGTTTGTTGTTTTTAGTAATATTTATTTGCTTCAAGCTGTTATTTGTTCGTTTTACTTATTGTTAAACGTTTTGTTTCTTTAGTGAATTAGGAAAGTAAATACTTGTCTGTCAGCCATTTTGCTTTTTAAATTTATTAAGTGCACTTTAGCAACGTTTTTAAGTGCCTAATAAACAGTGTTACACCTAACACATGATTAATCTGTTGTTGTTTGTCTACATTAGCAGTTTTTTAAGCAATTCTTTTAATCTGGCGCGTTTTGACGATTTCTCTTTTTTTCATTAAAAATGAAATGAATATACAACCACCATCAGGATATCAATATAAGAGAGATACAACTGCAGAAAGAAAAAGTCTAACAAAACAAAAGAAACGGGGTAAGTTGATAGACAAAAATATTAAGAGCATAATAGGAAAGCGATCTAAATCAAATCAGAATCAATAGACAACAGTTCTTCATAGTACCAAAAATCGGACACATTTTTTGTTGTTACACACTCAGAAGGATTTGAGTAGAGAGTCAACTTCAATCAGGAAATGTCGAAAAGTAAGGACTGAAGCCATGTATTTTTGTTTATGAATAAAAATTTTCCAAACAACATAAAAAGATTTATGTTGTGGTGGAAATTCATTTATATACATTATAAAGGTCTGTTCTTTTATTCTTCCATGGATGTACGGTTTACGTTAGACCAAATGTGACCACTTTAAAATCTGTTTATCGCCAAACAAGATCTGGGTACCTACATGGTGATTAAACCATCTATATGTTTAGGTGGTAGTTAAGACTGAAATATACACAGTCAAAGGTTAAAATTGTGCGTTGATGTAACTGTGATTCATTCTCTATGTCATTCCTGACCTTGTGAGCTTAGTAAACTAGATAAAAAGAGAACACACTCTGTTTCGGTGTCTCACACTCTGCAGAAACCTGCGTTGCTGTATGACTGTCTGACCTGCTTTGCAAAGAATAAAACTTTAAAAGACACTTTGGGTAAGAATTTGTCTTCTTGACCACTGAGAGAGCCTCCTTAAAGAAAATAGCCACAACAATGTGCTTATTCTGAGTAATAACAAATCATTTCTTTTAAACTAAAAGATTGTGGAAAGGTAGGAGGGGTGTTTACTGATACATGTCGAACCAAAATGTCTGCACAAATTCACACGTAAAAAAATAAATGTATTAAAGTTTTGTCATCCTTACCACAAAGTGCACAATTACTCGAAATATCAACATATTTTTTTTTAAACAAATTAGCCGGATATATATTATGCAATATTTTAAAGTGAATTTCTTTAGTCTTATTAGAAATAAAACATTTATGAGGCAACAACCAAGCTTTTCTCCAGTCTATATTATCGATTACTGCACCCTTTTGACGATTCTCCGTTGTTACCGCCTCGCTTGACTTTTGTCCACTCTGGCGCCTCATAGTGATGACGTCAGCACCGATGTGTTCATCCAGCGTCGAGTCTTCAGAGCTGAGGTGAGTCGTTTACGCTTTTTCTCGTGTTTACACGACAATAAAACACACTTTACAATTTTTACAAACTATAATATCTAGATGGAAATAATGGGAATAAAGCGGCAGATGAATGACATGAATTCTGTTTGTTCTCCTGAAGCTTCATCAGTGAAAGACAAAGACAGAGTTTATTGAAGGACAGTGAGAAGATGAGTGATCCAGAACCCTGCAGAATTAAACAGGAAGAGACTGAAGAACTAATAGGTTTGTGTTTATTCATTACTCTTCAATAACTGACTGAACAACAGTGAGGTTAATAATATTTAAGAACTTCATGAGTTTTTTTTTGTATTACCTTTTGTTTTTGTTCTATTTATGTGTATAGAGTTTGAGTCTTGCCTAAATTAGCTTTTCAGCACAAACACAGTGTATTAATCTAACTTATTTTTAAACAGTAAAATTAAATCTTTTTTTATTATTACTTTTAAAATTCCATTAATAGCGAACTAGTTGAGAGAGGTGTAATTTTACCCGTGTTGCTATGACAGCATGTGTATATGTAGTCAGGCCCGGATTAAGAATTCAGAGGCCCCTGGGCACATTGTCTTGTAGGGCCCTCTACCTGTCCGCACCCCTATAGTTAAATTCAAAAATATGATTAATGTAATATATATTTTAAAATAAAATTAATCTATAATGTATTGCCCACAGTTTTAAAATAAATGATATATAGTAGGGATATACAGTAGTCTACAAAGATTTAACTTATTTTTTAAGCATGTAAAGCACATTTTGAATGAAAAAAATACTAATAAAACTAGTGAAATATTAATGGATTTTACTATTCTTGTTCAAGTTCACTGAAGCAGTGCTAAATATATATATATATATATATATATATATATATATATATATATATATCAGAAATCAGAAAGAGCTTTATTGCCAGGTATGTTCACACATACGAGGAATTGGTTTTCATGACAGAGCTTCTACAGTGCAACAGAATTACAGAGACAGGACAAAAAAACACATTAGTAGCTCGTAAAGCTACTATATATTTAAGGGTATTTTTAATCTATAACTTCTATAAACCTATAATGCATATGATTTGGATATAACACCTCTCCAATCCAGTTCTATTAATCTGAGTCTTCCATAACACACACACTTATTAATAATTCCTACTTGTCTTCCTCGTGATGAAGAGTAGGCAAAGTCTGATATGTAATGGAGGATAGAAGAAGAATGTGTTCATCAGACGCTGGATTTGAACCGGGTTCATGATCGATCACGTCAAAACATATTGCCATTCGCTTTATGCATGTAAATTTATATTTATTCACTTTTTTAATTAATTTTAGCAAGATTATTGACTAATATGAAAATATTCATATGATTTATTTACAGAACTGTTTGTAAAGTACTATTTTCTGTCATTTAGTAGATATTTTATATGAGAGGCTTGCTTTGTTTACCAAATAAAGTGGATCTAGTTGGATTCGCTTTGTGAACATAAATAAAAGTTAAAAAGGTATTACCAAATACCCGCTCACATTCCGCATAAATCCACAGATGTTTAACAAAAATATGTGCAGAAATAGCAAAAAAATGTCCGCAGATTCCGTCTGGCCCTAGCGAAAAAGCTGTGCTTTTATTATGAATGGTGATACCTACAGACATCGTCACCAGATAAAAGTTATATATGTCGTTTTGACGTGTAGTTACATTTTTTGAGAGGTGCGCGGCGACCGCGCGCAGGCTGTGCTGGAGCATACGTGTGGGCTTGACACAGAAGTATAAATCAGCCTTTATGTATTATAGGCTTTACATTATAGAGAGATACACCAAGATTGCAGTTCGGTTAATTATTCTAATGGAAAAACAGCTCTCGTTAATAGTTAACATGCTTTCACCTTCATATTTGACAGGAAACACACATTTACCCATATGACATGCCGCCTTACTCATAATTCTCTCTTCATATAGCCATATATGCCTATTACATATACATAATACACTGTGATATAGCCGGGCTCGGATCGTTTTGCTTTCTCACTACAATTGATCTGCTCCAGAGGCGGTGTTCTGACGGTATGTGCTACCTTCTCAGAAAGTGCTACCGCTAGCTTAATCTGTCATGTTTCATCTACCAAAACAGGGTTACCACATCTTGTCAGCTTAAAAATGTCTATCAGAATGAACTACCACATTAAATAAGGATGTAAAAACAGGGGTAGCATATATTGTCAGCTTCAAATATCTATCGAAATTAACTACTACTTTATTAAACAATGTAGAAAAAGGCATAGCAGCTTCAAATGTCTCAATTTGTCATATTTCATCTAAAAAAAGGGGTAAGCACATCTTGTTAGCTTCAAATGTCAATCAGAATGAACTACCTCCTTAAAGAAGGGTGCAAAAACATGGGGTAGCGAATTTTGTCAGCTTCAAATGTCAATCGGAATGAACTACCACTCTAATAAACAAATTAAATATAAAATGGATCAATTTTTTTTTAAATATTAAGGCTGTAGTTCACTCTTACAGACATTTGAAGCTGCTATGCCTTGTTCTACATTGTTTAATAAAGTAGTAGTTCATTTCGATAGATATTTGAAGCTGACAATATATGCTACCCCTGTTTTTACATGCTTATTTAATGTGGTAGTTCATTCTGATAGATATTTGAAGCTGACAATATGTGCTACCCCTGTTTTTACATGCTTATTTAATGTGGTAGTTCATTCTGATAGACATTTGAAGCTGACAAGATGTGCTAACCCTGTTTTGGTAGATGAAACGTGACAGATTGAGCTACCGGTAGCACAATCTGAGAAGGTAGCACATATCGTCAGAACAGCGGCCGTTAATATACCTGGGCAGCCCACCCAAGTAAAGTCTATGTGTGGGAACGACTGCAATACAATCTAATTGTCATATGTATAAAGGTGGCGAATAATATTAGTATTATTTTTTTGGTATAAAAGCCAAACACACAATTGCTCTTATTAATGATTATTTGACTGTATGGTTAAAACTAGCCCAGAGCAGCAGCATATGCTGTAAAACTAGCCTTTTAAAATGTTACTTATTTACTTAATTTTCAGATGTGATTGTAAAGGAAGAGAGTGAAGATGAGGAGAAACATCACGTCAAGAGTGAAACTGAACATAGTTTTGTGATAAAAACAACAGCTGTAAAGGGTTTCACCTGCACTCTGTGTGGAAAAAGTTTTGGCCATAAAGGCAACCTTAGTCGTCACATGAGGATCCACACTGGAGAGAAACCTTACCAGTGTTCACACTGCGACAAGAGATTCATTCATTCAGGAAACCTAAAAACACATGAGAGGATCCACACTGGAGAGACTCTGTACACATGTACTGAGTGTGGGAAGAGTTTCAGACAATCATTATACCTTCATCAACACATGCTGATTCACACTGGAGAGAAAACACACAAATGTGATCAATGCAGCAAAACATTTCTGAGGACCACAGATCTGAAGAGACATCTGAGAGTTCATACAAACGAGAAGCCATATTCATGTTCTGAATGTGGAAAGAGTTTTTCACAGCAGTCGAGTTTAGGTCTACATCAGAAGATCCACACTGGTGTGAGAGACTTTGTCTGCTTTGAGTGTGGGAAGAACTTCATTACAGCTGGAGACTTGAAAAAGCACCAGAGGACTCACACTGGAGAGAAACCGTACAAGTGTTCACACTGCGGCAAGCGATTCAGTCAGTTACAACCACTGAAAGTACATGAGAGGATCCACACTGGAGAGAAGCCATTGTCATGTGTTTTGTGTGGGAAGAGTTTCAATCAGTCATCAAACCTTATTCGACACATGAAGATCCACACTGGAGAGAAAACGCACCAATGTGATCGATGCGGCAAAACATTTTTGAGGCCTGCAGATCTGAAGAGACATCTTAGAGTTCACACAAACAACAAGCCTTATTCATGCTCTGAGTGTGGAAGGAGTTTTACTCAGCAGTCACATTTTAAAGCACATCAGAAGATCCACACTGGTGTGAAAGAGTTTGTGTGCTTTCAGTGTGGGAAGAGTTTTATTCGAGCTGAACACTTGAAACAGCACCAGATGACTCACACTGGAGAGAAACCGTACGTGTGTTCACACTGCAACAAAACTTTCCGAAATTCTGCACATCTGAAAACACACCAGATGATTCACACCGGAGAGAAACCGTTCACATGTGCTAAGTGTGGGAAGAGTTTCAGACGTTCAACGTGCCTTAATCGACACACGATGAGTAACCACACTAATCTGATTAATGCTGCAAAACATGTTTGAGTGCAGGTTTAGATCTGAAGGACCATCTTAGGTATCATCCAAAGAAGCGTTTCTCATGATCGTTGTTTACACATCAGTGAAATTTACCTTGCTGAAAACTCTACTCTGGATTCACAAACATCACATTTACAGGGATAGTTCTGAATATTGTCATTATTTACTCCTCCACTTGTTCCAAACCTGTTTCATGCTAAACATAAATTATTTTTTTTTAAATATTTGAAGCTTGTAACCATTGACCTCCTCAGTATAATATTTCCCTACTGTAGAAGTGGTGTTGAGTTTCTAACATTTGTCAAAATATCTAAAAACAAAAACGTTGAAAGTAATGATTTTAAACTCAATGTTAGTAAAGGCTGATTATACTTCTGCACCATGTGATAGTTGTAACTCACAGCACATGCCTTGCGTGTAGTCGTGCATTTATACTTCTGCATTTTTTTAATGTTGCTCTGCAGTAACACTTTCGAAACACTAGTTGGCAGTGCGGTTTCTGTGTTTTATGCTGCTCTGTGTTCAGTTTCTTAACAGGTGTTTTGTTTACACAGTTCACAATAAGAATGATTAATAAATCCATATGAAACAGTCCCTTAAACGTGACGTTGCATCTTCACTTTCAGGCTCAGGCGCACTTTGCACTCACACTACAAGCATCTACAGCAGGGGTGACCAACTTTGCTCCTAGACATCTACTGTCCTGCAGATTTCAGTTGCAACCCAGATCAAACACACCTGCCTGTATTTATCCAGTGCTGTTCAGGTCCTGATTAATTGATTCAGGCGTGTTTGAACTCAGCAGGAAGGTAGTTCTCCGGGAGCAGGGTTGAGCACCTCTGATCTACAGAATTCAGTAAAAGCAGAACAACTGTAATATGTGTACATCTTTCTATTTTAGCGCTGATGTGGCTGTCACCTAACACCAGCTGTACACACACTTGGGGTACTGCTAGGGGCTGTTTTGGGGCGCCCCAATCACCAAACCAACCATCCACCCCCCGCTCTTAAGTTTCATCCGTGACACACACACCCCCGCACCCACTGTTCACTTGCACGACATCATTGAAATGTTGTCATAGGGCCCGTACCAGCCAGCGGCACCCATGCACATGTAACCCCGCCGGTCCTACACCACCCAACTTGCTCCGAGCTTGAATCGAACCAGTGACTCTTTGCATTTGAGTCAGTTGCTCTAGCAAGGAGGCTAACGACCATAGCCTCTAGCGTCCGTCGCTAGAGCAAATTTAGAGGTCAGAGGAGTGAGGTTTACTTAACTAGCTGGCCTCCATTACACTCACCCCCTAAGCCTCACTCCCACCCGGGTCATGGCACCAGTGTGACCCCGCCGATCCTACATCTCTCAACCCGCTCGAAGCTGGGATCAAACCAGTGACTCTCCGCATGGGAGTTGGTTGCCATAACAAGGACTCTAAAGACCATGTCCTGTAGCGTCTGTCACTTGAGTACCTTTAGAGGTCACATGAGTGAGGTTTACCTGCACAGCACTTCACTAGCTGGCCTCCATTACACTCACTCCCATCCGGGTCACGGCACCAATGTAACTCTGCCGGTCCTACACCACCCAACCAACTCTGAGCTGAGATCAAACCGGCGACTCTCCACTTGGGAGTTGGTTGCCATAACAAGGAGTCTAAAGACCATGGCCTCGAGCGTTTGTCGCTAGGGCACCTTTAGTGGCCAGAGGAGTGAGGTTTACTTGCACAGCACTTCACTAGCTGGCATCCACTACACACACAAAAGCAGCTTGATGATGCAAGCGAATCGGGGTATAGAAGGATATAAACGGTAAGAACACAAACCAGCCAAGAAGGTGGCAAGGGGGACAATCGGTCTTGGGTTTGCACCAGACAATTGAACCAATTGTGAAAGCACCCTTACTGTACAAGCAGCTAAAACCAGTTCATTTAGAGGCAGGAACTGGTGGAGATGCATCAATTTTAATTAAAGTAAACACAAAAGCTCCACCATAAGAGTTAACACTTGTTGCTCCTCTCTCACGGCTCTCAGCCCCGCCCACACTCATCAGCGCTATAAGCCGTCCAATCACAAAGCTTGCTCTATGGGTCTATGTGACGTAGTTAAATTTTTAAAAGTAGTTTTTGAGTACTTTAAATTTATGCGACTGTGCGAAGGCTGCGCCAGACCATTTGAAGCATTTTGCGGGGTGCAGTAAAATGAATGGGTTTCATAGTGCAGTGCTTTCCGTCTCTGGTGTGAAAGCTGCTTCGCTCTGTTCAGAGGCTACAGCTGGAGGGAGAGTGAAACCAGTTAACAGAGTACTGCTGGACAGAGTGGCCCAATATAACTTTTAACTACTTATATTTTTGGCTATGTTTTCTTTCAATTTAATTCTGTGCGTTCCTAATTACTATAACAGAATGCGTCTTCTATCGACTGAGTATCCAATCTCTTGACAAATTTCCTTGCGAACCTCTTCAGCTGCCACCTTTAGTCTAATACATGATTTTTATGAAAATTTATGAGCGCCAAAAGCGGTGGATGGGTTCAAAATATTTGGTTGTGTGTCACTATGTCTCAAACAAATAGACAACAATATAACTGAAGCAATCTCCATTGTACTGGGTGAGGGTGTCTATCCTCATCTTTAAATTAAACTGTCGCATTGATAATAATAATAATTCCTTACATTTATATAGCGCTTTTCTAGACTCTCAAAGCGCTTTACACAATGGGAGTTGTCTCCTCTTCCACTACCAGTGTGCAGCATCCACCTGGATGACGTGACGGCAGCCATATTGTGCCAGACCGCACACCACACACCTGCTGATTGGTGGAGAGTGATGAAACCAATTATGATATGGAGATGTTATGAGGCCATGATGGACAGAGGCCAATGGGCAGATCTGGCTAGGATACCAGGATTAAACCCCTACTCTTTTTTTTTTTGAAGGACATCCTTGGATTTTTAACAACCACAGAGAGTCAGGACCTCGGTTTAACATCTCATCCAAAAGACAGTATACTGATATTACAATATTACAGAGCAGTATAGAGTCCCCTTCAATATACTGGGGCGTTAGGACCCACACAGACTGCAGGTTGAGCGCCCCCTATTGGCCTTACTACCACCACTTCCGGCAGCAACCTAGCTTTCCCAAGTGGTCTTCCATCCAGGTACTGACCGGGCACAGCCCTGCTTGGCTTCAGTTGGCGACCACTGTTAGTTGCAGAGAGCAAGCTGCCGGCCAAGAGTCTGATGGCGCAAGTGTGCTCGGACTCGGAAAGTAAAAATGTAGGTGTGTGAGACAATCGCACCAGAGCTCGGTTCAAGGCAAACATGCCAAGTGTGAGTACACTTTAAAACTAAATTACATTGACCAGATTAAAATAATCATGACTTAAGATAGTAAAGCGTTTAACTTTTAAATCTGACTAATTTAAAAAAAAATATGCATTACTTGTAATCAAACATGTTAATATAAAGTAGACACAATTTAAATGCCTCAAGTCTAGTTGCTTTTAAGTAGATATGCCCAAAATCGGGCCCGCGGGCCAAAGTTGGCCCATTGTAACCTTTGATTTGGCCCGCCATCCCATCTGAAAAGAGAGTGAGAAGGATGGAGAAGGTTGGGGCGAATGCCTTTAAAAGAGATTCATTCATTCATTTTCTTTTCGGCTTAGTCCCTTTATTAATCCGGGGTCGCCACAGCGGAATGAACCGCCAACTTATCCGGCATTTGTTTTACGCAGCGGATGCCCTTCCAGCCACAACCCATCTCTGGGAAACATCCATACATTCTCATTCACACACATACACTACGGACAATTTAGCTTACCCAATTCACCTGTACCGCATGTCTTTGGACTGTGGGGGAAACCGGAGCACCCCGGAGGAAACCCACGCAACCACGGGGAGAACATGCAAACTCCACACAGAAATGCTAACTGACCCAGCCGGGGATCGAACCAGCGACCTTCTTGCTGTGAGGCGAACGTGCTAACCACTAGGCCACCGTGGCGCCCCCTTTAAAAGAGATCATCATTTCTTATTTAAAGTAAGCGTTTGTTTGCATGTTTTATTGCTGAGCTACAGAAAAAGCAAACTGAAATGAATTGTTTCAATTAAATGTTGTAAATAAATCAGATTTTTAAAAATATAATGTCACTTGAATGATAGAGGACTGCAGAAGACATGGGCGAGCATGTGAGGCAAAACCTAGTGTAACTCCATTCTGTTACAAATGAGATTGTTTTCATCTTTACCGTATGAGTTCATTATAAAATGTAAAAAATCTTGTATTAAATAATATTGTTACGACCCTGTCTTCCCTTTTTCTTTCCTTTGGGTGGCCTCGTGGCATGACGTCACTGCTAATTTGTTAATTTATGGGTGGAGGTTGTATATATTTGAAATTTTTGTGAAGAACGGCACTTCCTCCGGTGGACCGTTATTCACCAGAGAGGTCATTTTGTCCCAACTCTTTTGTTTTGCCGTCTTATGTTTTGTGTTGTATTTTGTTGAGAGAATTTGTTGATTTCTTATTTATTTAAACCCCTAGACAGTTTGTTATACCCTTTAATAAATGTTTTTTTTCATTATATACATTTTCGTGTATGTGATCCTTTTTATGGTACGGTCGTGAGCGAGCTGGCCGTAACAATATGAAGCAATATTTTCTACTTATTTTAAGATATTATTAAATAAATTAAAAAATTACCCATGCAAACTATATTTAGTTAGTTTCCAGTTTGCTTTTTGGCCCTTCATAAGAAAAAGTTTGAGCACCCCTGCTTTCAAAGAACATTTGACTGTACGGGTAAAAATTAGACTCTTAACGAAACTTATTTTCTTATTTTTTAGATGTGTTGGTGAAGGAGGAGAGTGAAGAACTGAGTGAAGATGAGGAGAAACATCATGTCAAGAGTGAAGAGGAAACTCACCCAAAGAGCGAACAAACCGGTTTCACCTGCACTCAGTGTGGAAAGAGTTTTGAGCATAAAGGCAATCTCAAGCTTCACATGATAATCCACACTGGAGAGAAAACACACCAATGTGATCAATGCGGTAAAACATTTTTGAGGCTTTCAGATCTGAAGGTTCATCTTAGAGTTCATACAAAGGAGAAGCCGTATTCATGCTCTGAGTGTGGAAAGAGGTTTACTCAGCAGTCACATTTTAAAGCACATCAGAAGATCCACACTGGTGTGAGAGAGTTTGTGTGCTTTGAGTGTGAGAAGACTTTTATTACGTCTGGAGAATTGAAAAAGCACCAGAGAATCCACACTGGAGAGAAACCGTACACGTGTGCTCAGTGTGGGAAGAGTTTCACACAATCATCACATCTTCATCTACACACGATGATCCACTCTGGAGAGAAGCCACACAAATGCGATCAATGCGGCAAAATATTTTTGAGGCCTTCAGAGCTGAAGATCCATCTTGGATTTCATACAAACGAGAGGCCGTATTCATGCTCCGAGTGTGGGAAGAGTTTTATACAGCAGTCACATTTTAAAACACATCAGCAGATCCACACTGGCGTGAGAGAGTTTGTGTGCTTTCAGTGTGGGAAGAGTTTTATCAGAGCTGAACACTTGAAACGACACCAGATGATCCACACTGGAGAGAAACCGTACGTGTGTTCACACTGCAACAAAACGTTCAGAAATTCTGCCAATCTGAAAACACACGAGGGGATTCACACCGGAGAGAAACCGTACACGTGTGCTCAGTGTGGGAAGAGTTTCAGACGTTCAACGTGTCTTAATCGACACACAATGAGAAACCACACTAATCTGATTAATGCTGCAAAACATTAATGAGTGCAGCTTCAGATCTGAAGAACCATCTTATGCTTCGTCCAAAGAAGCGCTGTCGCCTCACAGCAAGAAGGTCGCTGGTTTGAGTCCCAGCTGGGTCAGTGTGAAGTTTGCATGTTCTCCCCGTGTTGGCGTGGGTTTCCAAAGACATGCGGTATAGGTGAATTGGCTAAGCTAAAATGTCTTGAGTGTGTATGGAGGTTTCCCAGTGATGGGTTGCAGCTAGAAGAGCATCTGCTACGTAAAACGTGCTGGATAAGCTGGCAGTTCATTCCACTGTGGCGACCCCAGGTTAATAAAGGGACTAAGCTGAAACGAAAATTAATGAATATATATATATTCATATATAATCAGTGGTGTAGTCCTAAAAAAAAGAGTAGTGTACTTTTACCCACCCAACGCAAATTTTAAAGGGGCTAAAGCAGGGGTGTCCAAACTATCTGCGGCCCGCAATCAGCTTAGTGGCGAGGCTTTTTATAAATATTAATAGAATCTGGCCCGCTGTAGAAAAATAAACATAATTCAATAAATAACCACCGGGTGTCAATTAGGCAGCATTTTCTGTTATGACATAAAAAGAACCGACCAAACTGAGGGAAACATAATTGATAACCACGTTTTGGTGAGCCATGGCACAACCAAGAAAAAGGAAAATCAACAGTGAGTGCAGGAAATGTCTGAGTTTTACAAGAGTTTGGATTCATCCAAATTTCCCCTGATGAAACGCCATTCAAGAAGGATGATGAGTCTGTTTGGCTCCTCATATATATGTGAGCAAACATTTTCACTGATGAATCTAAGCAAAAGTTCATTGAGAACCAAGCTAACTGACAGCACCTCTGTGGTTTGTTACGTATATCTACTACACAACTCACTCCTGACTTGGCATCAATTCTGAAATCGAAAGCACAACATCACTGTTCACATTAACAGAGTTTATGGTGAGTAAAATATATATTATGATTTTAAAATGTAGAAAATAATTCCATAATAATACCACGCACACACATACTGGTTATGCTATATTTCTGAGGACCATGGCAGGACACAGCAGTAGTGAGGGCCAGCCATTCTAAAGGGTGTAGAGACCTGCAGAAGGCATCAATCACCATTAGATGGCCCCAGAAGCCCCAAAATCACTTTAAATCTGGGAACTTCTCCAACGAGAAAATTGAAACACACACTTGACAAAATGCAGCAGAGTGAGGTCTCGCTGATGCTAACTAGCATAGCATGCTATGCTACGTTAGCATAGCATAGCATGCTAACATTATACCAAAGACTACAGTATATTAATCCAGCCTTAAAGGGACTTTGACAAACTTTTCATGATCTAAACATTTTATCAGTATAAAACTGTAATCTAACCTGAATTAAAGCTGACATTTGAGCTCTTTTAATGATGTGAATTTTGATGTAGATTTAATAATAATATCTTTTATTTGTAAATGAGAAGCATTGATTGTAATTTAACCAGGATATTTATTTAAAGTGTTTAAGAGTTCTTAACATTTAATGTCCATTGCATAATTATGCCTGTTAGTTTTAAATTAATTATATTTTTACCTCAGATCTTTCTCTGTAGCCTATATATTTATAACCTTATTTTTTAAATATATGGAAGCATATTTAATATGGTATATGGAATGCTGAATATAAAACAACATTTTACTAAACATTTCACAAACATTTCAGACACTATATATATATATATATATATATATATATATATATATATATATATATATATATATATATATATTCTTTTTTTTCCCACATGTATACAAATAAAATTGTCTGAATAATATATAGATATTAATATAAATTACTAGTTAGTATAAAATACTATAATTCATTGATGTGAGTCTGAAAATACTGAAGTTCAGCTTTAATGAGGATTACAGCAGACACTACAGGCTGACATTGAGAATCAACTACTGACAATTGTGTAGTTTTAATTAATTACAGTGTACATTTCTCTCAGTTATCCAACAAGATCAAGATGAGTTTATTCTGACCGTTTAACTTTTGAGTTCTTCTGATTTTAAGTCCATTTTCTGAACTTTAGGGAATAAACTGAGATAATGTGAGAAATGTTGAGTAGGGGAATCACTGCACAATCAAGGAATCAGCAAGTATTTAATAAAAGCAACAGCAGAAAAACAGCAAATGACAGAGAGTAACAGATGTTAACATATAACAGAGAAAAACAAACAGAAAACTGCTCAAATGACTCTCCTTTTGCTGCACTGAATTGTGTTGTGAACAGTTTTTAACATCAGTCCGGGATCTCCAGTGAAGGACAGGATAGTTTTGTAGGCAGGCCTGCACATCGGCTGTCCAAGGCCTCCTTGTAGCTTTCAGTCCTGAAAAACAAAACAAAAATGTCAAAAAAAAAACAAACAAAAACAGTAGGAGTAGGGGAATACACATATATGGTGATATATGCTATATATATTGTGTGCGATTAATATCGTATTTGTTGTTTCAATACTTGACAGTATGTCAAGCCATAATATAGAGTATATAAATCACTTTGTTCATGAATGATCTGAGCGCTGTACTAATGTGAAGTGTTTGTATGTGTGATGTAGAATAAATAGACAGATTACGGTGTTTCATAGAGGTTTAAAACCACAAAAAATAAATAAATAAATAAATAAACATGAAAGCATTCCACTAGAGCTAACTCCTAGATGAAGTTTAAACCCAGCACAGACACCAGCGCTCAACAAGCCCTTCATTAACACTACACAATAACATCAGTCATCAACAAGAAGCAGCCGATCACCAACTGCAGGAACTATTGTGATGGTACTGCGTTTAGAGTAAGTGATGAACAGAGGATGAAGCTGCTTTAAACAAGGGTGCAATTCTGGTCCGAGAGGTGGGGGGACCAAATCTGAGTGTTGGTGATAGTTGTGGAAATGTGTAGCAATGTTGAGCAACTGTGCATAAAAGCCTATATTTCAATTATTATTGAGAATTTATTATAACATATACAGTTTATTATTAAAATGAAA
>CAIGQQ010030823.1:682331-708149 GCA_903798035.1 Danio albolineatus | reverse complement strand
TATATATATATATATATATATATATATATATATATATATATGTATATGTATATGTATATATATATATATGCGTGTCTGTGAAATTGTCAAATTTGGCCCACGACCACGTTTTGTTTTTTGCATCTGGTCCTCGGCCCAAAAACTTTGGACACCCCTGTCTTAGTACATCACGCCATCATTTGTACTGTACATATACTGCACTATTAAAGACAGGACATCTTTTTCTATCGAAAGAATGTGTGTGTTCTCCTTATTTAGGAAAAGACAGCTATTCATATGTGATAACTGGATGTCATAAAAGGTTCGTCGTCACAGTGGTTCAGTATTATCATCTTCAGAACTGTATCAAGCATCTGAGCTCCCAAAAGCCTCTGCGTATTCATTTCTTTCTGTCTTTGTGGTGCAAGTACTTTATTCTTTAAGAAAAAGGCCCACATTGGCTTCTTCTAAAGCAGAAAACTCTAAGCCTAAGCTGGTTGGCTGATTTTAGCTTGTTGCCAGCCCGGTTTTAGAGCGGTTTTGGCCATTTGAAGCCGGGTCTTAGTTAGGCAGGCTGGAATATGACCCGCTAAAACCAGCTTGACTAGCCTGGTTTAAGCTGGACATTGTTGGTTTTCTCCCAGCCTGGCTAGGCTGGTCAAATTGGTTTTAACTGGTCACCTACCAGGAAATATATATATATTAAAAAAACACACACTGGTCGACCAGCTAAAACCAGCCAAGGCTCTTTAAGTTGTTTTTAACGTATTTTTATGACTGCGTTACATACGATACATCAGTTATTTTATCATTATTCGCTTCAGTCACGTTTAAATGTTGTTTTATTTGTAATTGGCTGTTTCTCGATACTTATATTTGTATTCTTGTACCTTTCAGCCATTACTTATTACATTTCCACATTTGTGGTGATGTTATATGGTTTTGTTCAATTTTTAATGGCTAAACAATTTTGAGGAAAGCTTTTGGTCCATTTCAAATGTTTTTACTGTATATAGCAAATGTTTTTGTCAACAGTTGATTTGGCGCATTTTTGTTGATCCGCCGTTGCGCCCGCCTCAACGTGATGACGTCAGCGCTGACGCGTTCATCCAGCGTCGAGTCTTCAGAGCTGAGGTGAGTCGTTCACGCTTTTTCTCGTGTTTACACAACAATAAAACACGATTTATTAAGGCGACAGTGCAGGGAATAGTCGTGTGAGAAGAATATGAGTCGAGTATGTCACTTTTCTGTTACTGTGTTTGAGTTTTTCTGCGTGTGTATCAGTTAATTAGTAAAGTATGACCTGTGAAGGGAAATAACGGGAATCGCCGCGGCAGATACACGGATGAGGATTAAAAGAGGAAACGGTCAATTAACAGTGTGGAGCTCCTTATTTAACTATTTTTACGGTTTCTCAGTTTCTGTAATGTTAGCAGTCTGATTACTCTGTTGTTGCTAGGAATTTTACTAGATGTTGATATAAATGAGGGAAAAGTAAACCATTATAATTACTTTATCCTGCATATGTTCAGTGAATGTTGATCCTGAATGGCTGTTTAGTGAGTGTTTATAGTCAGAGCCTCATCAATATTACCAGAGCTGCTGAAATCCTCTTCATTTCTTGTCAATAGTTCCTTTTTAACCTTATTTATTATACTGATGTCTTCAGATCTACATTAAGTTAATTTTAATGGTATCAAATGACTTGAGGAAAGTACTTTATCACATATTGCGTCACATACAAGATATAACATGCTAGTTTATTCCATCAATAAGTGGAAATTAATCAGATTTCTCTGTTTATTGTCCTGAAGCTCTGCCGCCATCAGTGAAAGACAAAGACAGAGTTTATTGAAGGACAGTGAGAAGATGAGTGATCCAGAACCCTGCAGAGTTAAACAGGAAGAGACTGAAGAACTAATAGGTTTGTGTTTATTTTACTTGTGTTATTTACTTCAGATATCTACAGCTGTTTTGCGTAGCTTCTCAGTGAACTACGGCTCTTTGTAGTAAATGTCTCTAACGTTAGACATGAATGCACATGTAAATACCAAATATAATGAAATTTTTACTCAACTTGATTTCTATGAAAGTTAAACATAGTTTCCTAAATACAGTTACTATATTGCAGCATAAAAACTCTCGTTAACGTTGTCTACAGAAAAACATTTATATCAAAAATAAACACATTTCATAGAATGCCATTACTACAATTCAGCAAATTAAGTCATTACCGTAACACAGGGGAAAGAAAAAGAATCAATTATATATAAACTGCATGAAATATACTATTTCTATGTCACAGAAAATAATTTTTTGACAAATAAAACATATTTCCTGAAACGTCACAAAAGAAGTTGAGATTGTTGTGTATTGCGGAAATGATTAATTATTGTTAAATGTCATAAAAATAACGATAAATCGCAACAAATCTTAATCATCAATAAAATATCTGTATTGTTTTTCCAATTGCCGCTATCGTTGGTAGAGTAAGTTTTATACGCGTATAAGTTTGAGTCCGTAGGTTAAAGTAGCTTTTTTAACATCTTCAGCTTTTCTTCAGAAAACCTGCTGTAAAACATTGATGTTTACATAATTTATGACGTCCATACCTTTAAAGCAACATGTTTCAATAATCTATCTCACATGCTACTCTGTTGTACGTTCAAAACTGTGTGCTTCCTACCAACGCACTTCCTTTCCCAGTGCAGTAATACCACAGTTATTGCAATGTATGGCTACAACAGTATACTTGATTCAATCAGCATTTCTGAAAAATGCGTTGCGGTAATGACTTCAGTGAGTGTTTGAATTAAGGCCTCTTGTGAAATGATGCATCTTCTTACACAGAATCAAGCATTATTTTCTAAGTCTCTGCTCACATTGTCCGATTTCAGCCATCATTTGGTTGTTTGAGAAGTATGTGGTGAGTCCTAAAAGATTCTAGTAATCCTGAGCTGAAATCAACGATCTTTAATTTGTTATGTAAGAGTCCATCTATTAGTCCAATGGCGGAGCTAACAGTATGGGTGAAGGTTAATGCATGTAAGCCTTTTAGCACATGTGAAAAGAAATATTTTACTTATGAAAACGTATTTTAATTCATTTCCAACTCCGAATTTAATCTGACTCCAATTTATTATAATTTGAACGCTCATACATAAAGAAAGTTCGATTTAGCCACTAGATTATATCATATTAAGTCAGTGATTGTCAGGAAATATGAGAGTTTAAACAAGAATTTTACATTTATTTGTCAGGCAAAGATTTTCCATTCCAATTCACATGATTACACAAGATAAGCCAATTCAGATTGTACAACAGAGTTTAAGATTAATACCTGACCATGTAGAAAGACATTGCAACATATAAGCTGATACAGAGCCCAGAAACGTATACATTGCAACGGGGTCTTCTGGCTACAGAATCCCACTGGCCTATACCACATCTTTACCTTATAGACCCAACAGGGCGTCACAGTGACCCTTGCCTAGTGTATTGATGTGTTAATCATCTCTGGAAGGGGAGCATCTGGCAGAGATTTCATCAAAGTCAAAACTAAATTCAACAAATACCAGTGAAATATTACAATGACCTTAAGGCCACTTTACCAATCACACAGAGATATTTAAAAGGATACCAAACATGAATATAGAGCAGGGGTCACCAAACTTGTTCCTGGAGGTCCGGTGTCCTGCAGATTTTAGCTCCAACCCTAATCAAACACACCTGAACAAGCTAATCAAGCTCTCACTAGATATAATTGAAACATCCAGGCAGGTGTTTTGAGACAAGTTGGAGCTAAACCCTGCAGGACACCGGACCTCCAGGACCGAGATTGGTGATCCCTGATATAGAGCTACAAGATACACCATATTAAGACCTTGTAAATGTAAATGATCTGCTTTGATCTTAGTTTTGGTCTCCTGATCTTCTTCTCAGATTAGCCAGTTCATTGTTTTAGTGCCTGACCATTCTCGTGGTCTTGTCTCGTGGAATTCCATAACAATTTTCAGGGTTTATTATCATGGAGAGGTATAGCCAATTCTTACAGTTAGTTTGACATGTTCAACCACAACGGCTTAGTGGCCATCGCGATCAGATGTTCCCTACAGTGAACTTCTGGCATATTCAGAAGATTTCAGACTTTTTCCTGCATTAAAATGAAGCTACGATGAGAATCAAACCAAGAACCATTAGGAGTGCCGAATTTGGTGACACAATCAGTGCGACAACCAATCAAACAAGTGCGGGAAAATATCAAAACTGCTTTTTTTTTGTCAGTGAATGCTCAGGTGGGGCATGTGTCCTAGATTTCTATCTTATACTCGTATGTGTTTTTGTGTATTTAAATAAACTCCAGGTGTTTTGTGTGTATACGATATGGTTTGGAAAACACAGCCTCTTAAAACTAGCCACTAAAAATGTAACTTATTTGCTTATTTTTCAGATGTGATGGTGAAGGAGGAGAGTGAGGATGAGGAGAAACATCACGTCAAGAGTGAAGAAATCACTCACTCAAACGCCGAACTTAGTTTTTCAGTCAAAAGAACAAGTGCAAATGGTTTGACCTGCACTCAGTGTGGAAAGAGTTTCAGGAACAAATATAAACTGAAGCTTCATGTGAGGATCCACACTGGAGAGAGACCTTACAAGTGTTCACACTGCGGCAAAACGTTCAGATATTTAGTACGTCTGAAAACGCATGCAAGGATTCACACTGGAGAGAAACCGTTCACGTGTACTCAGTGCGGGAAGAGTTTCAGAGCTTCGCAATCCTGTAATCAACACATGCTGATCCACACTGGAGAGAAAACGCACAAATGTGATCAATGCGGTAAGACGTTTTTGAGGCCTTCAGAGCTGAAGAAACATCTCGTAGTTCATATAATGGAAAAACCTTATTTGTGTTCTGAGTGTGGGAAGAGTTTTACATGGCTGTCATGTTTTAAAGCACATCAGAAGATCCACACTGGTGTGAGAGAGTTTGTGTGCTCTGAGTGCGGGAAGAGTTTTATTACAACTAAAGACTTGAAAACACACCAGAGGATTCACACCGGAGAGAAACCGTACAAGTGTTCACACTGCAGCAAAACATTCAGACATACAGGACATCTGAAAGCACATGAGAGGATTCACACTGGAGAGAAACCGTTCACGTGTGCTCAGTGTGGGAAGAGCTTCAGAGTTTCGTCTTCCCTTAATTTACACATGCTGATCCACACTGGAGTGAAACCATTCACATGTACTCAGTGTGGGAAGAGTTTCCGACAGTCATCGTCCCTTTGTGCGCACATGAAGATCCACACTGGAGACAAAAAGCACAAGTGTGATCAATGCAGTAAAACATTTTTGAGGCCTTCGCTGCTGAAGAAACATCTCGAAGTTCATGCAAAGGAGAAGCCTTAGTTCTAAGCTACGTTTCCATTCTCTATTTTTATTTGCATATTGGATATGCGCATAAAAACTGGTTGATGGAAACGCCATGATGCGCATAAATTTTGAAAATGTGCATAAATGTAAGCGCATAACTGAGTAGGATAAACTTTTTACTCAATAAGAAAAGATGCGCATAAACTGCGATGGAAACACTTTTACCGCATAAATTCCAGCATGCGCGTTAAATAAAGGTCACGTGATTCTGTTATAAGAGATCATGTGATGATAAAAATGTGTGTGAATGGACAAACCAGCAGGCTGAGCACATCGTAAAACATCTGAAATGTTGTTCTGGTCGTTCTAAAGCGCCTCACTGTTTCAGTAGTTGTGTTATTATATTATTAATGACCTCCAGAATCAAGAGCGTCTGTGCTCCGCGTCTGACACATTCAAACGCCACCGCGCGTTCAATGTGGGTCAGGATTGCCTTCTGAGGCACGAGTCATTTATTAAATGAGAAAAAGATTCACGCAGCTTCTCCTACTGCAGCAAATTATGCTTTTACTGTTGAAATTTGGCGGCAGTTAATCAGGAAGTGATGATTTTGTCCGCTTTGACTCGTTGGATGGAAACACTTCTTTTCGCACGTCTTTTATGCCATAATCCAGTTTTACGCATAAAGTTAATTAGCATTTTTGGATGGAAACATAACTAATATTCATTAAGAAAGTGTTTTACATATTAAATGTACCTTCCTGAAAAGTCTTCTGTATTCACACACAGGGGCGCCGCTAAGGAGGGGAAAGTTAGGACGATTCTAAGGGCCCATGCACTCTAGGGTCCCCCAGAGATCTGCTTTATAATTAATAACAGCACTATAATTTAATATAAATTATGAATGCATCTCTAAATTACAAGTAAAGCAATTTATTAGAAATAAAAAATTAAAATACGGCTTATATCTGCCTCTCGTGTCTGTCACTGTCAAATTGCACCCCCCATGGTTCAGTCCGTCAGTAGCGGGAAGAGAGTTGATGCTTTGTTGAGTGTGATCGTCAGGTAAGCTGTCAGAGCGGTGATGTCCTCGAGGTTAACATCAGCTGCGTCCAAAATCGCATACTTGTGCACTATTCTACGACATTTTGTAGTATAAATAGTGTAAGTAGTGCGCTCACACTGAAAACTCTAACAATAATAAGTGCACTTTAGTCACCCAGATGATGCACTCAGCATTATTTATGGGTCTCGGCTTATTTATGGGTCTCATTGTAATATAATGTTGTGTCTTATTGATTTTTGTCACTGTTCCAGTGTATTGCACATTGTATGAGACACTATTGCAGTACAGTTATTTAAATAGTGACACACTGGTGTTTTGTCTGTTTAAAAATGTAAAATTTTCTGTGAATATTTGATAACTGTTCCTTTTTTGTACTACATTTACAATTGAACAATAAATCATCTGCTAGCTACAGTCATGGCCGTTCTCTTACTAAATACTGATAAGTAGTGGACAAAATCAATAATAAAATGCATACGTCAGTATAACTACATTGCAGACAAATAGTTTTGATTGCTAGCCATCCTCATATATTTTTTCATGGGGCCCAAAATTGCTAGCGGCGCCCCTATTCACAGACATCAGATTTCACGGTTAAACACGTGTCTGTTAATGAATTCCATTTATTTAATGCACGTTTGCGCACTAGTATTGCACGTAATGCACGTTTGCGCACTAGTATTAGTGCGCAAACGTGCATTAATCAGAATCAGAATCAGTTTTCTGATTCTGATTCTGATTAATGCACGTTTGCGCACTAATTCACATTTAACATAATCCCCATAAATTAAAGCGTTGTCATCAAACGTCCAGCAGTGCAGTGGAATATTCATTGGTTTGACTCCAGTGTGTTTCATAAATGTAAAAACACAAACGTGTGTCCATAAAGTGTTTTTATCCAGCTTCAGAATCTCAGGCGCTCTTCTAATAGTGTCCAGCTGGTGGCGCTCGAGACTCTTTAGTGGGACAGCAGTTAATAACAGATTATTGGATTGCTCTGATCTGAAATCTATGACTAATGCAGTGTTTCCAACTTGTTAACATGTGGCACGCTAAAACAAACATACAGACGGGGAAATAAGTATTGAACACATTACCATTTTTCTAACAAAAGCATATTTCGAAAGGTGCCGTTGACTATAAATGTTCCCCCGATGTTGGTAACAACTAAAGAAATCTATATATGTGAATAAAACAAACGAATTAGTTTATAAATGAAGTTATGTGTATTAAAATGAGATTACAAAGGGGGAAAAGTATTGAACACATGAAGAAAGGGAGGTGTAGAAAGACAGTGAAAGCCCAGACAGCAGCTGAAATCTTTTGTAAATGAACATTGGCTGCTTCAGTCCAACATCTACATGAGCAGGAGGATGAAGATGAATCCAGGGTGGACATTTCAGCAAGACAAAATGCTTTCAGAGAAATAAAATCAAGCGTAAACAGGTTGGCTGATTTTAACTTGTTGACCAGCCTGGTCTTAGAGGGGTTTATGCCATTTCCAGGCTGATTTCCAGCCTGGTCCTAGTTGGTCAGGCTAGAAAATCACCTGCTAAAACCAGTATTACTAGCCTTGTTTAAGCTGGACTGCTGGTTTTGGTTGGGCTGGTCAAGTTGGTTTTAACTGGTGAACTACCAGCTAAGACTAGACTGATAATGGCTGGAAACCAGCCTGGAAAGGCCAAAACCCCCGTAATACGATGCTGGTCGACCAGCTAAAACCATCCAAGGCTGTTAAAGCTGGGTTTTTTTTTCATTAGGGATTATTTAAACGTCTTTATATTTACAACTACGTGTTACATACGATACATGTGTTATTTCATCATTGTTATTGTTAGCTTCAGTCACTTTTAAATGTTATTTTTTATTTGTAATTTGCCATTTCTTGTCATTCATGGAAATATATTTTGTATCCTTGTTGTATCTGTCAGCCATTACTTATTACATTTGCATTGTGGTGTTGTTATATGATTTTGTTCAATTTAAAGTGCCTAAACTTTGATGAAAGGTTTTGTTGCAAATGATCCGCCGTTGCGCCCGCCTCAACGCGATGACGTCAGCGCTGACGCGTTCATCCGGCGTCGAGTCTTCAGAGCTGAGGTGAGTCGTTCACTCTTTCTCTCGTGTTTACACAACAATAAAACACGATTTATTAAGGTGACAATGCAGGAATAGTCGTGTGAGAAGAATATGAGTCGAGTAAGTCACTTTTCTGTTACTGTGTTTGAGTTTTTCTGCGTGTGTATCAGTAATTAGTAAAGTATGACCTGTGAAGGGAAATAACGGGAATCGCCGCGGCAGATACACGGATGAGGATTAAAAGAGGAAACGGTCAATTAACAGTGTGGAGCTCCTTATTTAACCATTTTTATGGTTTCTCAGTTTCTGTAATGTTAACAGTCTGATTACTCCGTTGTTACTAGGAATTTACTAGCTGTTGATATAAATGAGGGAAAGAAGTAAACCGTTATAATTAGTTTATCCTGCATACGTTCAGCATATGTTGATCCTGAATGGCTGTTTAGTGAGTGTTTATAGTCTGAAGCTCGTCAATATTACCAGAGCTGCTGAAATCCTCTTAATTTCTTGTCATTTTTCCTCATTCAATATACTGATGTCTTCAGATCTACATTAGGCTAATTTTAATGGCATCAGCTGACTTGAGGAAAATACATGATCACATATTGCATCACATACAAGATGATAATTTATTCCATCGATCAGTGTAAATGAATCAAATTTCTCTGTTTATTCTTCTAAAGCTACGTCAGTGAAAGACAAAGACAGAGTTTATTGAAGGACAGTGAGAAGATGAGTGATCCAGAACCCTGCAGAATTAAACAGGAGGAGACTGAAGAAATAATAGGTTTGTGTTTATTTTACTTGTGTTTATCATTTACTTCACAGATATCTACAGCTGATTTGCGTAGCTTTTCAGTGAACTACGGCTCTATGTAGTAAATGTTTCTAGTGTTAGACCTGAAAGCACATGCAAATACCACAAATAATTACATTTTTACTCAATTTCTATGAAAGTCCAAATGCAATTACTATATCGCATGAAACCCTCATTGTGTCCTATCCTATAAAAAATCCTATAATTTCCTATAATGTCATTACTACAATTTAGCAAAATAAGTAATTACCGTAACACAGGGGAAAAGAAATAGAAACAATTTTAAATATAAACCATAAAATATACAATTTCTAAAATGCAGAAAATCATTTTTGGCAATTAAACAAAACATATTTCCAAAAATGTCACTACAACAAACCCGCAGCAGAAGTTAACATGCATAAGATGTTGAGATTGTTGTGAATTGTGGTTATAATTAATTGTAAAGACTTCAGTGAGTGTTTTATGTGTCTTCAATGATGTGTCATAACTAAAATAAAGCGTGTAACATATTTCATTATAGCATTCTGTGCAGTGTCAGAGGAGTTACGTCATTACATACTTTATTATAAGGAAATTTATAATAAGCAGAACTCGGATAAACCATCTGCTGTCACGGTCGTGTGTTCATTAATCCAGTTGAATCAAATGAAAGCAGTTTAATCTATTTGTTTATGCTACGCTATACAGATTTCCCATAGTCTAGTATTCCCTGGGATTTTTTCACCCAAAATCTGACGTTTTCTGTTTGTCCATACTGCTTATTAAAATGAGCTGAATTAACTCAATTCTTGAGTTTTCTTGAATTCTTTTATGTTCAATCCACTTAAATTTGTACTTTCAAAAACTTAATTTTTAAGTTTTCCCAACACTAATTGATTAGGCTGATTTATACTTCTGCCAGCGCAGCCTTTGCGAGGTCGCATAGCCCTTGCAGTGGCTGATGCTGTCGCTGACTCTCACCTTTCAAAAAATGTAGAGTGAGGTCTGTGATTGGTCGGCTTGGTAGCTGTTCCGAGTGTGCATGGTGCTGAAAGGAAGGAGCTCTATAGATGAAAACTGTTTTGTGTTTACCTTACGATTAAAGTTGTTGCACGGACGTCTGAAAACGAAGACGTGGCTGCTGGACTCAGAAATGGGAGCGTTGGGAGAATCAATGTCTGTTTTAGGCGCTATTGTGAAGTTAAACTCTGCCTTTTTTACTACAACAGCTGCATATATTCGCAAGAGGCAAGCTATTGTTCGAGCACTCGCTAATCGCTCCCGTTTCAAGCAGCATAAGCCCTATTTAGAACGCCGGTGTTGGGTTCAACCAGCGTTTGTTGACTATCAATAACCAAATGCCGAGCGAGATACATGCTTTCTGTTTATACTTGAGCACGCATGCCCAGAGTGCACTAATGGTCACGTGACATACGTTTCTGGTGGAGTAGTGTGTACAGAGGTATGTTCAGAAACGCTGGGTGAAACGCTAGTGTGGACGCGGATCGTTTTCATGCTAAAACACCGTTTTGAAACTAAGGCCCCGTTTACACTTGTGCGTTTTCGTTTTAAAACGCATAAGTTTTGCTACGGTTACGGAGTTTACGGCTACAGAGTTTTCGAGTTGCGAAAGTGTGCCGTGTTCATTCTAAAACGCTGCTGCTGCGTCTCAATGTGGATGGAGGGAAACGGATACCTTTGAAAACGGAGGTGTTGCTGCTGAGATTCGCTACTCGATTGGGGCTTTTGGGTCGTTGCGTATCCTTCCCTTATTTGTCAAGCGCACATGACTAAAACGTCACCGGAAGACGGCAGACCAGCCTTCACTGTAAACACTGTATTTTCGATAGCCATGGATGTTTTATATTCATTCGTTACTTTAAGTAACAACTCGACCTCATCGTCTGTCCACAAAAAAACCTCTCTCGCTTTCTTTGCCATCGCGTTCATCGTTCAACCAGCGTTTGTTGACTAACAATAACCAAATGCTGAGCGAGACACGTGCTTCCTGTTTATACTTGAAGGTGCATGCCCAAAGTGCGCAAATGTCACGTGATATACGTTTCAGGTGGAGTAGTGTGGACAGAGATCTGTTGACAGATGCTTGGGTGAAACGCTAGTGTGGACGCGGATCGTTTTCATGCTAAAACGCCGTTTTAAAACTAAAACGCACTAGTGTAAACGGGGCCTGAGAAGAATCTGGTAAGTCCCAAAAGATTCTGGTACTCCTGAAATCAATGATCTTTTATTGTTGGTTTGACATGTTTAACCACAGCCACTTATTGGCCTTTGCGATCAGATCAAATCAAATCACTTTTATTGTCACATCATCAGCAGCACGTCTGCTATGATGAGTAAAAAGCTTAGGTGCTGGCTCCAGACAGTGCAAAATACAGATAGTTAGGCCTGTCACGATATCTATTTTTTGTTGTACGTTATATTGCACCAAAATATATCGCGATAAACAATATTATTGTCATTTTAAGACCATTTTTAGCCACTCGTGATGCTATTATATTGCCATTCTGGCATTACATAATAACGCAAGTACACGCTTCAAAAGAACACATAAATTAAACATTCTTAAGAACAAAATATTAATTTAGTCATTTTAATCATTTAACGATTAGGCGTTGGAATCAGAATGTGAAAACACCTATCCAAAACAAATAATAAATAAATGTAAAAAAAAATGCTAGGTAAAAAGTAACAGAGGCGCCCACATCAAAATATACTTTAGTCATTCATTCATTCATTTTCTTGTCGGCTTAGTCCCTTTATTAATCCGGGGTCGCCACAGCGGAATGAATCACCAACTTATCCAGCATATTTTTTACGCAGCGGATGCCCTTCCAGCCGCAACCCATCTCTGGGAAACATCCATACATACACATTCCCACTCATACACTACGAACAATTTAGCCTACCCAATTCACCTACACCACATGTCTTTGGACTTGTGGGGGAAACCGGAGCACCCGGAGCAACCACGGGGAGACCATGCAAACTCCACACAGAAATGCCAACTGACCCAGCCGGGGCTCGAACCAGCGACCTTCTTGCTGTGAGGCGAACGTGCTACTCACTACGCCACCGTGGCGCCCTATACTTTAGTCATTTATGGTAAATACTATAGTGTTTTTTAACCATACTGACACTGACACCTCCAGTAGAGATAGAGAGGTTTTGCAATCAGCTAAAATTTTGCAAGAATAGTTTTTTACATATTTCCCAGAGATGGGTTGTGGCTGGAAGGGCATCCGCTGCGTAAAACAAATGCTGGATAAGTTGGCGATTCATTCCGCTGTGGCGACCCCGGATTAATAAAGGGACTAAGCCGAAAAGAAAATGAATGAATGAATGAATGAGTTTTTTACATATGAGTGAGATATATTGCATCACCAAAAACTATTGAGGTCATGTCGATGTATTGTGCGATAAGTCGATATATTGATTATTGTGACAGGCCTACAGAAATACAACGACAGTGCACAAATACAGACAGTGCACAAATACAACATGCAGCAACATACTCCTAAGGGAAACAAAACAATGTACAATTGCAATGTTGACAGCAGTACGTAGATGTTCCCTACAGTGAACTTCTGGTAGATTCAGAAGCTTTCAGACTTTTTGTTACGATATGCTTTGGAAAGCACAGTGTTTGGAAAGCACTCTCTTAAAATGTTGCTTATTTTTCAGATGTTATAGTGAAGGAGGAGAGTGAAGAACTGAGTGACGATGAGGAGAAACATCATGTCAAGAGTGAAGAAGAAACTCACACAAACACTGAATGTACTTTTTCAGTGGAAAGAACAGCTGTGAATGGTTACACCTGCACTCAGTGTGGAAAGAGTTTGAGGCACAAGTATGATCTCAGTCGTCACATGAGGATCCACACTGGAGAGAAACCCTACAAGTGTTCACACTGCGACAAGACATTCAGATATTCAGGACATGTTAAAATCCATGAGCGGATTCACACTAGAGAGAAACCGTTCACGTGTACTCAGTGTGGGAAGAGTTTCATAGTTTCATCATCCCTCAATCAACTCATCCACACTGTAAAGGAATGTGATCAGTGCGGCCAAACATTTTCGAGGCCTTCCCTGCTGAAGAGCCATCTTGGAGATCACACAAAAGAGAAGCCTTATTCATGCTCTGAGTGTGGGAAGAGCTTTGTAAGGAAGACTAATTTAAAACACCATCAGAAGATCCACAGCGGTGTGAGGGAGTTTGTGTGCTTTGAGTGTGGGAAGAGTTTCTTTAGAGCTCCAGACCTGAGACAACACTACATGATTCACACCGGAGAGAAACCGTACAAGTGTTCACACTGCGACATGAGATTCAGAAACACAGGACATATGAAGCAACATGAGAGGATCCACACTGGAGAGAAACCGTACACGTGCACTCGGTGTGGGAAGTGTTTCAGAGCTTCATCATTCCTTAAAATGCACATGCTGATCCACACTGGAGAGAAAACACACAAATGTGAGCAGTGCGGCAAAACATATTTGAGGCCTTACGAGCTGAAGATCCATCTCAGAGTTCATGCAAAGTAGAAGCCTTAGTCATGTTCATTAAGAAAGAGTTTTACACAGCAATTACATGTAGCTTTACAAAAACTCTCCGCTGAATTCAACGAAATATTCATTGGTTTGACTCCAGTTAGTTTCGTAAATGTAAAAACACAAACGTGTGTCCATATAAAGGGTTTTATCCAGCTTCAGAATCTCAGGCGCTCTTCTAATAGTGTCCAGCTGGTGGCGCTCGAGACTCTTTAGTGGGACAGCATTTAATAACAGATTATTGGATTGCTCTGATCTGAAATCTATGACTAATGCAGTGTTTCCCAACTTTTTAACATGTGGCACGCTAAAACAAACTAACAGTGGGGGAAATAAGTATCAAACATGTCACCATTTTTCTTACAAAAACATATTTCTAAAGGTGTCGTTGACTTAATGTTCCCCCGATGTTGATAACAACTAAAGAAATCTATATATGTAAATAAAACAAACGAATTAGTTTATAAATGAAGTTATGTGTAATAAAATGAGATTACACAGGGGAAAAGTATTGAACACATGAAGAAAGGGAGGTGTAGAAAGGCAGTGAAAGCCCAGACAGCAGCTGAAATCTTTTGTAAATGAACATTGGCTGCTTCAGTCCAACATCTACATGAGCAGGAGGATGAAGATGAATCCAGGGTGGACATTTCAGCAAGACAAAATGCTTTCAGAGAAATAAAATCAGGCGTAAACAGGTTGGCTGATTTTAACTTGTTGACCAGCCTGGTTTTAGAGGGGTTTATGCCATTTCCAGGCTGATTTCCAGCCTGGTCCTAGTTGGTCAGGCTAGAAAATCACCTGCTAAAACCAGTATTACTAGCCTTGTTTAAGCTGGACTGCTGGTTTTGGTTGGACTACAAACTAATTAGTTTATAAATGAAGTTATGTGTAATAAAATGAGATTACACAGGGGAAAAGTGTTGAAAAGCCAATAACCTGACCCAAATCCAATATAGAATACTAAGTATTGATCAAGTTAAAGCTTGATGGTAAAACACGATTGCAGTTATGATCATATTAAAACATGTTTGTTTGTCGTAAAAATTCGTAATAATTGACAAAATAATGACAAATATATGTAAATAAAACAAACTAATTAGTTCATAAATGAAGTTATGTGTAATAAAATGAGATTACACATGGGAAAAGTATTGAACACATGAAGAAAGGGAGGTGTAGAAAGGCAGTAAAAGCCTAGACAGCAGCTGAAATCTTTTGTAAATGAATATTGGCTGCTTCGGTCCAACATCTACATTAGCAGGAGGATGAAGGTGAAACCAGGGTGGACATTTCAGTAAGACAATGATCCAAAACACAGCCAAGGAGACTCTCAGATGCTTTCAGAGAAAGAAAATCAAGCGGTAGAATGGCCCAGCCAATAACCTGACCCGAATGCAATATAAAATACTAAGTATAGATCAAGTTTGATAGACGAGACCTAAAGAATCGTCAATATTTTGACACTGTTGAAGTCTGTGAAAAACTCACACCTGAGCAATGCGTGGGACTTAATTCTCGGGCGCAGCCTTTGTGTGTAAAACTAAACAAGCCTCGGGACAAAGAAGCGTCTTATGTTTGATGATTCAGTTGAATTCATCTTTATTTCTCTAGCACTTTTACAATGTCGATTGTGTCAAAGCAGCTTCACATAGAAGATTATAGTAAATTGAAACAGTGTCAGTCCAGTTTTCAGTGTCGAAGTTCAGTTTAGGTCAGTTCAGTGTGGTTTCATATACACTGCTGAGAGTTCAAACACTGAAGAGTAATCCATCGATATGCAGCTCCACAAGTCACGAACTATGTAAGCCAGTGTCGACAGCGGCGAGGAAAAAACTTCATCAATTGGCAAAAGTGAAGAATTAAAAAACCTGGAGAGAAACCAGACTCAGCTGGGCAGGACCATTTCTCCTCTGGCCGAACGTCTTGTGCAGAGCTGCAGTCTAGGCTTCGGACAACAGTTTCGCTGTGAGATTAATAATATAATTTATATACTTATGCAAAATATTGTAATACAAATCTGTTCTTTTTTTGTTTTGATTTTAGTTTTATTAAGTTCTTAAGCATGTATACATTGCGCATATCCAGCAAATAGACACGCTTACACTTCCAAGAGAGCCTTGTTTTTTTTTTTTTTTTTTGGTAACACTTTTTTGTGATGGTCCATTTGAGTATTAGGCACCGTTTACACTAATGTGTTTTCGTTTTAGAACGCATAAGTTTTGCTACGGTTACGCCATCCGTCCACACTACGCCGGAGTTTTCGAGCCTTGAAAACGGAGCGTTTTGGAAACGCTGGAGAGGCCGTGTTCATTTTAAAACGCTGCTGCTCCGTCTCAGTGTGGATGGGGGAACCGGAGACGTCTGAAAACGGAGGCGTGGCTGCTGGACACAGAAATGGGAGCGTTGTTTGCACTATTATCCGTTTTAGGCTCCATTGTGCAGTTAAACTCTGCCTTTTTTACTACAACAGCTGCATATATTCGCAAGAGGCAAGCTACTGTTAGAGCACTCGCTAATCGCTCCCGTTTCAGGCAGCTTAAGCCCGATTTAGGACGGCGATTTTGGGCTACCGTTTGTTGACACCGAGCCAGACGCATGCTTCCTGTTTATACTTGAACACGCATGCCCAGAGTGTGTGAATGGTCACGTGATATACGTTTTTCGGTGGAGTAGTGTGGACGGAGATATGTTCAGAAACGCTGGGTGAAACGCTAGTGTGGACGCGGATCGTTTTCATGCTAAAACGCTGTTTTAAAACTAAAATGCACTAGTGTAAATGGGGTCTTAGTAGACTCTCTACTTAATATCTGTTGATACTGACATTTAACTGACTATAAGAAACTTTGCAAGTACATGTCAAGTTACACCAACCCTAAACCCCAACCTTAACAGCCTACTTATAATCTAATGACAATTAGTTAGCATGTAGATGCAGTGTAACTTAAATACAATAAACGGACTGTCAAAATAAAGTGTGACCATTTTTTAATTTTTTTTTTCAAATCTAGACAGAAACTACATGATATACTATTGTTTTCATTTTTTTACGTGCTTTAAGTCATTTTTATATGATGTTTTTTTTCTTACATTAAGTTATGAAAAATGTTTCCTGATTGTGGTTGCGTGAAAAGATATATATATATATATATATATAATTGTTCTGTTTGTCAGCTATTAAGAAATATATATTGCTTGTTGGTTTCCCTAATTCTAGAACTACTGAGGTGTTTTGCAATGTAATCACTTCGATGAAATAAACGCGTCTATAATTCCCAGACGTTTGCCATTTCTTTTTTAACATTATTAAAATTACAAAACACAAAAGAGGTCTGAAGGGGCGCCACGGTGGCGTAGTGGGTAGCACAATCGCCTCACAGCAAGAAGGTCACTGGTTCGAGCCTCGGCTGGGTCAGTTGGCATTTCTGCATGGAGTTTGCATGTTCTCCCAGTGGTTGCGTGGGTTTCCTCTAGGTGCTCTGGTTTCCCCCACAAGTCCAAACGCATGCGGTATAGGGGAATTGGGAAAGCTAAATTGTCCGGAGTGTGTAAGTTTTAATGAGTGTGTATAGATGTTTCCCAGGGATGGGTTGCAGCTGGAAGGGCATCCGCTGTGTAAAACATATACTGGATAAGTTGGCGGTTCATTCCGCTGTGGCAACCACAGATTAAAAAAGGGACTAAGTCGAAAAGAAAACGAGTGACTGAATATTTTATATATGATCTGTCCTATCCGCAGAAGCATGCTAGAAAAAGCACTTCATTCCACTCAGTCTTTCGTTCTCTCGTTTTCTATAGAAATATTTGATCAAAACAAACGCATCAACATTAAGATACAAATTATAACAAACGAAATTTCTTTAAAAACAAGAATCTTTGGTGCATATAGCCTAGTGGTTAGTGCGTCGACACATAGCACCGAGGTGCTCGCGGCGACCCGAGTTCAATTCCCGGCTCGAGGTCCTTTGACGATCCTTACCCTATCTCTGCTCCCCACACTTTCCTGTCTGTCAATCTCCACTGTCCTATCAATAAAGGTGAAAACCCCTAAAATAACAAAAACAAAAAAAAAACAAGAATCTTCCAGCAAAAATTTATGAAGTGGTCAAAAACTGAAATGTCGAAGATGTGGCCGTCTCATTAACGACGGCTTTATGACTTGGCAACCAACAATTTAAAGAACAAAACACAAACGTAATATTTAAACTAAATAAAATGCACTTTCAAAAAATGGCTATCATGTTTTTTTTATTTATTTGCTGTATCAAAGCTATGCTGAAATACTACCTTCTGAGAGCACAAAAAAAATCCCCATGAAGGCTGATTTATACTTCTGCAACACAGACAGCATGCAGAAGTATAAATGCACGGCTACGCGCAAGGCGGGCGCCATGGGTCACGCTGATCACTTGACGCAGAAGTATAAACCAGGCTTTAGTGGCCTATAAAGTATACGACAAATTCGTTCTGTTGTTGTTTCATGAATGAATCCAAATGTGAGAAGAGTTTTGACCACGCGTCTAGTCTACTCTCAGACACACACACAAAAGAAAAAACAATCAGTCTGTGTGTAAAAATCTTAGCCTTGGGACAATGAAATATTATTGGTTCATATTTTGTCAACTTTTATTTAATAATTGTTGTTACTTAGAGATTTTTTTCCACATATGTTAGCCATGAAGTATTATTCTACACTTCCTTTTTAATTTTGTTAACGTTTTCAGTTCCTAAGATAGCGCTTTTTCTACATTGCCGATTGTTTTGACTTGTCAACAGTTATTGGCGCGTTTTTGTTGACCTTCAATTGTTCCCGCCTCGCCGTGATGACGTCAGCGCTGACGCGTTCATCCAGCGTCGAGTCTTCAGAGCTGAGGTGAGTCGTTCACGCTTTTTCTCGTGTTTACACAACAATAAAACACACTTTACAGTTTATTAAAGCGACAATCTGCGACTAGTTTCTGCATTAAGTTCACCTCTATCTGTGTGTCTGCTGACCAAAACAATACAGCAGGCGGAGAGGAGCTCTGAGAGGAACATATGAGCTCAGTGTTTGGGTTTATCTGTGTTAAGTGTGAATTTTCCACGATTTTATTAGCAATATTGCAGGGTATGATCAGTTAAGGGGATTAATTGTAATCTGTCACGCTAGATTTATGAATTTTAACGCAGAAAACATTAATAGGTTTTTTTAGTGCTGTTTATCCCATGTACATAGATGTGCTGTTGCTTGCAATCTACTTCATTGTTATGAATACTTACTAGTTTTTTGAAGTATCGATGTTTAAAAAATGCATTAGCTTGTAAGCTAACGTAGTTTATCATATTTGAGAGACTTGTGTGCTCAGGCACTGACACTCATATCCACTATTCAAATACAGGCTACTGTTAATATATACTAGGGCTGTTCAATATGGACAAAATAATCATATTGCGATTTTTGGAACGAATATTGCGATTGCGATTTTATTTGCGATTTTGGCAGCTGTTTTTGCTTTTTCAAACAAGCTACATTCACACATTCTAAATGTATTCAGTGCACAAGAAGTGCAGAACAAAACATTTCACAATAAAATAACAGAGTATTAAGTTTAATAAATAAAACTGTAGTAAAACTGTAGTCTGTAAAACAGACATCATAAAATGAATTAACTAACCTCATCTCTAGTTAAACACATACTGTACACAGCAGCACTCACTGCTTGATAAACAAAACTGTAATAAATTGTGTTAAAAACAGACAACATGAAGAAATAAAGATGAAGTAACCTCAATTCCAGTCAGAACAATAAATAAAAACTAACGTAAATCAAAACCACCTATTCGCTTCTCCTGCTCAACTTCGTCGTGCGCGGAGTGAGTTCTGATTGGTTAACATCTTTCTCCCGCTCAGCTTAGCTGTAATTGCCGGGTGTGCTGCGTCAGCTCTGATTGGTTAACATATTAAAATCATGCGCACAAGAACGTCAACAAAAATCTAAATAAATTAAGAGATAAAATTGCAGCCTTTGCGATTTAGAAATTGCATGTGCTTAAGCCGCAATTTTTTTTTGTGATTGCGATTAATTGCACAGCCCTCATATATACTGTTGAAAACCTGCAGAAACACTTAAGACTGATCAGCAGAGGAGATACAGACATGCAGGGCCTTGAAATCTAAGCACAGAAAACATGGACTACATTAAGGAGAATTTGTCAGAGTGCATACAAAGCATTTAGACAACTTATGTGTTGACCAAGACCAAAACAATCCTCAGCAAAATAGCATACACAAGTTGTTACAACCCTTATCTAGGGTCAAAGCTGCAACATAAAAGATTACCAGACAATTAAATTTCCTTTGGAGTCTGGTCCCTTTATTTGCCTTTTTCTTTGTCTTTTTTTTTATCACCCAAAACGTGAAGCCAACTACCTCGAGCACACTCTAACTCAGAGATGCCCAAGCTAGGGCCCGCGGGCCAAAGTTGGCCCATGGTAACCTTTGATTTGGCCTGTCCTTCAAATTTATCAGAATAATAATGAATTAATCTGATTTTGTTTAAATGTACACACTGTCAGAGACTTTGGAGAGCAAATCAAGGCAAGGGCAGATTCTGCTTGACTAGTGTATTCAGCATTAAACTCCACTGCTATAAATGTGATCGTTTGTGTTTAATGATGTAAAGTATCATTCAAAAGTTATACTGCATTAGTTAACACGATTTAAAGTAACGTTTTCTATTTATTTTGAAATAATACTAAATAATCTAAGAAATGACCCCTGGTGACTTTAATGTAATTTAGTTTGGTTTACCTTCAGTCCACTGCTCGCAATTATATTTGTTTTTTGGCCCTTTATACAACAGAGATTGAGCACGCCTGCTCTAACTAAACACCCAAACGAAACTAACTACACAACTAATTGAAACTAATGTACACTAACTACACAAAATAACAGAAATAAAAATATGAAATCTCCCCCTACCTCCCTAACTGGGTATAAAAACAGGAAAAACTATTTACAGGAAAGAAAAGTGTGGTGTCCAACCCCAACTCCCTCTTACCGTTAACAGAATTTGATATTTACAGTATCAACAAACAAACTAACAAACAAAATAATAGGAGGGGGAAACACGGATAGATACAACAAAGAGTCACAATTTACATAACACTCGATGAAAGAATAGTTTTTGTATAGCACACCAAACGCAAAACAACACACCAACCAAACTCGCTCTCCAGACCCACGCCCGTTTCCCCCTTTTTAAAGGACGCCCTGGGTCACTTCAACCAATCCCAGGGCACGTCGTCGGTGTAATTAGGGCAGGGCCTACAGATGAAAAGTGTGGGAGAGAGTAGGCCTGTCACGATAATCAATATATCGACTTATCGCACAGCACACAGACATGACCTCAATGATTTTTGGTGATACAATATATAACGCCCATACGTAAAAACCAACACTTGCAACATTTGAGCTGATTGGACAACCGCTCTATCTCTATTGGATCAGTGTCAGTATGGTTAAAACACTATAATATTTACCATAAATGACTAAAGTGTATCTTGATGTGGGTGCCTGACAACTGAAAATAGATCTGCTAGCAGATATCACAGCCTCTGTTACTTTTTACCTTGCTTTTTTGTTGTTGTTGACATTTATTATTATTTATTTGTTTAGGATCTGCGTTTTCACACTCTGATTCCAATGCCTAATCATTAAATTATTAAAATGACTAAATTAAATTAAATATTCTTAAGCATAAAATATGATGTGTTTCTTTTGAAGACTGTACTTGCGTTATGATGCTATTATATTGCCATTCTGGCATTATATAATGAGTGGCCTAAAATGGTCCTAAAATGACAATAATGTCGTTTATCGCGATATATTTTGGTGCAATATATCGTACAACAAAAAATAGATATCGTGACAGGCCTAGGAAAGACGCACACACACACAAACCTGCAAACACAACTGTGAATCTACGAATCATTAACTTTTGGAGAAAAACCAAATAACACGGAGACAACAACAACACATGATATGCAACACACAATAAGCATCCACATAAATAATATTGTAACAGACTGAAGAAGGCCAGGACACGTTTAACAGTTCAAACTTATCTTTTTAGTGAAGGTTTGCACGTTGTAGACAGACTAGTAATCATTTAGTTCGCAAGATAAAAACTCTATGAAAAAACATATGTTTCATTCATTCATTTTTTTTAGGCTGATTCCCTTTATTCGAGGTTTATATCGAGTTTTTTTTTTTTTTTAATTCTTCACTTTCACCAATTGGTGAAGTTTTTTCCTCGCCGCTGTCGCCACTGTTTCGCATGGTTCGGGACTTGTAGAGCTGCGCATGGATGGAGTAATCTTCAGTGTTTGAACTCTCAGCAGTGAATATTAAACCACACTGAACTGAACTTCATCACTGAAAACTGGACTGACACTGTTTACATTTATTATAATCTTCTATGCGAAGCTGCTTTGACACAATCTACATTGTAAAAGCGCTAAAAAAATAAAGGTGAATTGAATTGAATATTAAACTGGGATTGCCACAGCGGAATGAACCGGCAACTTATCCAGAATATGTTTTATGCAGCGGATGCCCTTCAAGTTTCAACCCATCACTGGGAAATGCCCATACACAATCACACACATACACTATGGCCAATTTAGGTTACCTAATTCACCTATTATGTCTTTCTTTTTCATTCTTTTGTAACTTGTTTTAACTCATTTTAATCTGTTTTTATGTTTTTTTATTATTTGTTTTTATTTTCTTATAGTTCAATTTTATTTCTGTTTATGTAAATCACTTTCATTCGCCACTGTGTATGAAATGTGCTATATATATAAATTTGCCTTATCTTGCCTATAGCGCATGTGTTTGGACTTGAACATGCAAACACACAGAAATGCCAACTGACCCAGCCGAGGCTTGAACCAGCGACCTTCTTGCTGTGAGGCGACAGGACTACCTACTGCGCCACCGCGTCGCCCATATCTGTTTCCTGTTTTGAAAAAGCAAAAAAAACTCTCATTTTCCCATTATCCAACCTGTTAAAACCCCACATTACACAACATAATCACACACCAAAACATAACACAGCAACAAGTGAAACAGCATGACTTTAATATACTGTTAGGTCTAAAGTATTCGCCCCCTGTGAATTTTTTTCCTTTTTCAAATGTGTCCCAAATGATGTTTAAAAGAGCAAATATTTTTTTTCCACAGTATTTTCTAGATATTTTTTGTCTATTTTATTTAATTTTATTTTATTGTATTTTATTGTATTTTATTTTATTTTATTTTATTTTAACATATATAGAAATATATGTTTTTCTATATATGTTTTGCAGGGTTGCCGGAACTTTTTCTTATGAAGGGCCAAAAACCAAACTTTATTGAGGCTAGTGGGCCAAAGGTAAATATAGTTGCCATGGGTTATTTCCTTATTTATTTAATAATGTTTAAATATAACTAGAAAACATTGCTTTATATGAACTAATACAATATTTTTTACATTTTATAATGAACTTATTACAGTCAAAACCAAAACAATCTCATTTATACCATTATAGTTACATTAGTTTGTGCCCTGATTTACTCGCCAATGTCTTCTGCATAGTTCTCCATTTGTCGAGTGACAGTAAAACTCAGATTCATTCAAATTTCATTAAAACATTTCACTTCAGTTTGCTTTTTTGTAGCTCAGCAATAAAAAAAAAAAAAAAAAAGGGTTCTTCAAATTAGCATTGACGAACTCTTTTAAAGGCATTCGCCCCAACCCTCTTCATCATTCTCAGATCAGATGGTGGGCCAATCAAAGGTTCCAATGGGGCAACTTTGGCTCGCGGGCCCTACTTCGGGCATCTCTGGTTTACAGAATAAGCCACTGTTATATAAAGGGTAGGGTAATTAGGCAAATCATTGTATGTCACTTTAAGCTGAATACTAGTATCCTGAAGAATATCTATTAAAATATCATGTGCTGTTATAATGACAAACATAAAATAAATCAGAAATTATAACATGTGGTGATGTGCAAACAGACTTAAGCAGCTTAGGTAGAAGATATTGAATAAATCTGAGTAAATTAATCAGATTTGTCTGTTTCTTCATTTGCAGCTCGTCCTCCTTCAGTTCAGCTGTAAATACTGGAATATTCCCATCAGTCTACAAGTGAAGACGAGCATCAGACCATCAGGAAGAAGTGAAATCTGCAAAGACAGAGTTTATTGAAGGACAGTGAGAAGATGAGTGATCCAGAACCCTGCAGAATTAAACAGGAAGAGACTGAAGAACTAATAGGTTTGTTACATTCAGTTTGTTGCACAGAGCAATAGATTTGTTTTATAAAACCTCAGTGCATTATCAGGAGTTGCGAGAAGTTATTGTGCTTTGCATGCAAACGTTTTTATTCTCAAGAATGATGTCACACACTTACTTGAGCAGCAGTGGCTGAAGCAAAGTGAAAGCAAAAGTGAAAGCATGCACATCATTTAAATAGTCGTATTAGCTGTAAAAACTACCCAAGAGCAAAGTGAAAGCAAAAGTGAAAGCATGCACATCATTTAAATAGTCGTATTAGCTGTAAAAACTACCCAAGAGCAAAGTGAAAGCAAAAGTGAAAGCATGCACATCATTTAAATGGTCGTATTAGCTGTAAAAACTACCCAAGAGCAAAGTGAAAGCAAAAGTGAAAGCATGCACATCATTTAAATGGCCCAATAGCTGTAAAAACTACCCAAGAGCAAAGTGAAAGCAAAAGTGAAAGCATGCACATCATTTAAATGGCCGCATTAGCTGTAAAAACTTCCCAAGAACAAAATAAAAGCAAAAGTGAAAGCATGGACATCATTTAATCTGTTGATATCTAGCCTTTTGATCATTTAACTTACTTCATTTTCAGATGTGATGATGGAGGAGAATGAAGATGAGGAGAAACTAAACAAAAGTGAAACAAAAACTCGCACAAATACTGGGAAACCACACAAGTGTTCACACTGCGACAAGAGATTTGGCCGGTTAGCATATCTGAATATACACCTGAGGATCCACACTGGGGAGAAACCTTACATGTGTTCACGCTGCGGCAAGAGATTCAATGATTCAGGAAACCTGAAAGCGCATGAGAGGATCCACACTGGAGTGAAACCCTACAAGTGTTCACACTGCGACAAGAGTTTCAATCATACACAACACCGAAAAACACACGAGAGGACTCACACTGGAGAGAAACCGCATCGCTGCACTGCTTGTGGAATGAGTTTTATCGCCAAATACGTTCTCAAGCGTCACATGAGGATCCACACTGGAGGGAAACCGCACAAGTGTTCACACTGCGACAAGAGATTTAGCCAGTTATCGTATCTGATTACACATGAGAGGATCCACACTGGAGAGAAACCTTATGAGTGTTCACACTGCGGCAAGAGATTCAGTGAATCAGGAAACCTGAAAACACACAAGAGGACTCACACTGGAGAGAAACCGTATCACTGCACTGCATGTGGGAAGAGTTTCACAAGATTATCTTCTCTGCGATACCACACAAAGCTCTATCACAGTAAGTTCTGTTCATGGGCCCGATTGCGATTCTAAATGAACCTGTTATTTGTGTCGAGTTGGTAACTTCCTCAAACAAAAGACTGTTACTGTCTACTGAATAAACTGACAATAGCTTAAATACACAAAACGTACATATTAGTTCACCAGAAACAGGATGCAGAAAACACCTCGCTCTACATAACCCATTCATTCAAGATATTTCTGAGGTTGCAATGATGCATTATTAAAGGTTTAGTTGTGTTAAGTTTGAACATTCTGTTATTAATTACAGTTAAAAACAAGGAGACTAGAGCACCGACTGCTGTTAAAATCTAGCCTAGAGCACCATCTGCTGTTAAAATCTACCCTAGATAGTCGTCTACTGTTCAAAATTAGCCTAGAGCACGGA
>CAIGQQ010030823.1:632712-678789 GCA_903798035.1 Danio albolineatus | reverse complement strand
TATATATATATATATATATATATATGCTTATTTTTTTATTTCTGATTTCCATATAAATATATATTTTTTACTTTGATTTAATACGACACCATTGCGTTGAGTCTTCCACAGTTTTTTGCGTGATTTGTGAAGTTTTGTCATTTTTTTTATTTTACTTTTGTTTTTACATTTAAAAAAAAAATGTAAATACAAAATCCAAATACAACAAAATGGCATTTAACTTTACAAATTGTGACACATGGAAGCCTCAACACAAAATAATATTAAAACATGCAAAAACTTGTACAAAAAATGTAAATGACACAAAACATTAAAACTAAAGCCACTTAAGAGTGAAAAAATAACTAAATAAATACACAAGAGATCAATAGAGAACAGATATCGGCTAAGGCAAGTTATAAGATACAAATAAATTAAACATTTTTAAGGCAGCTTTTGTTTTCATTTTAGACAGGGCATCCGAGAAGATTGTAAGTTCCTTTATACATTTTAGACATCGTGTAGTGGAGGGGTTTTAAAATATCTGCATTTATGAATATAATATTTGGCTAATACAATAAACATATTTATCAAATCGTGCAAAACAGAACAATCTTTGGTAATTCCATATAGTACATCATGTAATGTGAAAGTCAGCATTCACATTATTTATTATCAACCAATCTTGCACTTTTTTTTCCCCAAAATCATTGTACTAAGCTGCAATTAAAGAATATGTGTTCTGTGTCTTCAATTAGGCGTTTACATAAATGACATGGTGAATTTTCTAAATTAAATTTCAAGTGTAAAAACCTATTCGAAGGGTATATATCGTTTAATATTTTAAATTGAATTGATTTTGCCTTGGGGAGAATTGGAAATTTAAGATATGTCATTATAAAATGTTTAACAGTATTTTTATCCAATGAATGAAATAATTTATTTAATAATACTTGATAGGGGAAGCAAGACTGGATAATAAGTTTTGTCATTTTTAACAATAAAGTCTCGCCGTGATGACGTCAGCGCTGACGCGTTCATCCAGCGTCGAGTCTTCAGAGCTGAGGTGAGTCGTTCACGCTTTTTCTCGTGTTTACACAACAATAAAACACACTTTACAGTTTATTAAAGCGACAATCTGCGACTAGTTTCTGCATTGAGTTCACCTCTATCTGTGTGTCTGCTGACCAAAACATTACAGCAGGCGGCGAGCAGCTCTGAGAGGACAATCTCAGTATTTGTGTTTTTCTTTGACGGTTACAGGTTAAGTGCGTTTGTTTTGACAGTTCGGAGTAATGTTATCGTCGTGAATATAATTGAGTTTTACAATGGCAGATATGTGAACCTACATACACATCAGTGTGATCTACAGTGAAAACCTAAAACTATTGCTCTGTGGTGTGTGGATGATCTGTCAGTTTATTTACATACTACATGGATGTGTTAGCAGACTCCTTTCTTTATTGGGGATGCATATTCCCATCAGTCTACAAGTGAAGACGATCATCAGACCATCAGGAAGAAGTGAAATCTGCAAAGACAGAGTTTATTGAAGGACAGTGAGAAGATGAGTGATCCAGAACCCTGCAGAATTAAACAGGAAGAGACTGAAGAACTAATAGGTTTGTGTTTATTCATTACTCTTCAATAATGAGGCTGAACAACACTTATTTCATATGAACAGTTTTTGTGTTTATAGTTTGAGACCTGGCTAAATTAACTTTACAGTTTAAATTAACTTTCATTTAACATTTTTTTTCAAGTTAAATTAAACAATAAAATGACCTAAGAGGCCATGCATTAAAATATTTTTTCTCTTGTTTTCTCGTGATCACAATTTCTTTTTTTGCTTTTATTTATTTATGTATTTATTATTATTATTATTATTAATAATAATAACAGGCACCACGGTGGCGTAGTGAGTAGCATGTTTGCCTCACAGCAAGAAGGTCGCTGGTTCGAGCCTGGGCTGGGCCAGTTGGCATTTCTGTGTGGAGTTTGCATGTTCTCATCGTGGTTGTGTGGGTTTCCTCCGGGTGCAAGTCCAAATAGATGTGGTATTGGTGAATTGGGTAAGCTAAATTGTCTGTAGTGTATGAGTGGGAATGTGTGTGTATGAATGTTTCCCAGAGATGGGTTGCGGCTGGAAGGGCATCCGCTGTGTAAAAATATGCTGGATAAGTTGGCGATTGATTTCCGCTGTGGCGACCCGTATTAATAAAGGGACTAAGCCGACAAGAAAATGAAAAATAATAATAATAATATTTGGCCAATGTCAGTGAGTACGCACCGGCCCTGCGAACAGGGAGAGAATAGGCTAACTGCAGACCCACAATCGTGCAACAAGTTAAAGGCGTTCACATGGCTTTCAACATTGGGATGTAAAAATAAGGGATACGCCCACCATGAAAAGGGATAACACCCCCACCCCCCAAAAAAACATATTTAAATATGTTTTTCATGAGCTGTTTCATTGTAAATAAACAGTTAAACGGTCAGTAATATTTTTTTATATTATTATTTACGAAAGAAAAATTCATAGTATACATTAGCAAACAGTTTAGCTTATTAAAATGAGCTATTATAAAGAAATAGAATCAAGTTATCAAATCTCATTAACTTTTTCTCACTGTATAACTCGAACATTCTGAATAAAGAGCAGCGAATGAATCTCATTTATTTAGGTTTTTTGTTTGACTACATTAAATAACAGAGGTGTGACTTTAACAATGCACAGCTAACGTTATAATGAAGCATTCGATTGCTTTCCTCACGCTTTATGCTCATTTAGGACAAAATTAGTTACGTTTAAAAAAAAAAACAATCAAGATCGACATCTTTAGATGTTCATTCATTCATTTTCTTGTCGGCTTAGTCCCTTTACAAATCCGGGGTCGCCACAGCGGAATGATCCGCCAACTTATTCAGCATTTGTTTTACGCAGCGGATGCCCTTCCAGCCGCAACCCATCTCTGGGAAATCTTAAGATATTATTATTAATAATTATGTGTATGTCTGTTCAAACACACACCCAAAACCTAGTATGGGAAACAGCGTCTGTTTATCACTATGGAGCGCGTCTGACAGTCACGCACCGCTTTATGACTGTTTTGAGGATTGCACAGGAGGAGCGACGGCACCTGTAATGAAAAGGAAAGGGAATCCCGCCGTTTTTATATTTATTTCAAAGTGTTTCATGCCTAAATAAACCGAAAGCACAGAACTGACTCACATTTAAGAGCAAGGGGCGGCCCCTGGTGGTAGGGAGGATCAGCTCTTTAATGTTTATCGCCACCCTTCTGAGAAAGACTGAAAATACAGGAGAAATACGGTAAAATACCTTTATGGGATGATAGTGGGACAGAACTGTAAAATACAGGGAGAATCCCGGGAGGGATGACAAATATGGGTTCAGAACAGCATAATTATATGAGTGGAAACGCTCGGGCTCATGATTAATCTACATTCATTCTTATATTCATGTATGTGCTTTATATATATCATTATTTACAATAATAATCCATCAACTGTTCCCATTTTAAAGCAGCTCTATATGGCGCAATTTTAAAGTAATTGTAAATAACTTACGGAAAGGATCAAAAAGCAGGATCTTCGTCATTTTTCATAATGTAATTCATACATGCAGCAACTTCATTTTCGCCATATAGAGCTGCTAAAAATGGTAACAGTTGAGGGAATATTATTGTAAATAATGATATATATAATCATACATGAATATAATCATGAATGTACATTAATCATGAGTGTTTGCGCTCATATTATGGCTGTTCTGAACGCCTTTAAGGTGTTGCACGAATGCGAATGCGCATCTGCAGTTAGGCTATTCTCTCCCTGTTAGCAGGGCCTGTGCAGATAATAATAACAATAATATTAATAATAGTAATAATAAATACATAAATAAAAGCAAAAAATAAGTCGTGATCACAACACAAATACCTTTTGTTATGTCGAGATCACGAGATAATTAAGTCGTGATTACGACAAAACAAGAGAGAAACTATTTTAATGCATGGCCTCTTAGGACTTTCGTAATAAAAACGATAATAGTTAAATAAACTTCTCAGCTGGTCAATAAGTGAATAGCAAATCCCTCATATATGTGCTCAGAGATGAATCCTCTGATACAGCGGTGTAACAATACACTGAAATCACGAAACGAAACTCATAATACGACTCTATCTTGATATTGTGCGCTATACAAAGAGTTAATATCGGTGTTTCTCAAACATATAGTAGAAAAATAATAATATTACATTGTTTGATGGCTACTTGAACAATTTAGTTTGTCCTTTTTTCCTATATCATAAAGTACATTTGATAGAAAATGTCCTGAAATGAGAAAATCACTTCATACATATCAAAATAATTAGAGTAAACCATAATGTTGTGCCAATTTTAAACCGAAGATAAAAAACTAGCCTCCTAAAATGTCAATGATTTAATTTTCAGATGTGATCGTGAAAGAGGAGAGTGAGGAACTGAGTGAAGATGAGGAGAAACATCATGTCAGAAGTGAAGATGAAACTCGCGCAAACACTGAACTCAATATTGTAACGAAAAGAACAGCCGTGAAAAGTTTGATCTGCACTGAGTGTGGAAGGAGTTTTGATCGTAAATGCCACCTCGAGATTCACATGAGGATCCACACCGGAGAGAAACCTTACCAGTGCTCACACTGCGACAAGAGATTCAATCGTACCGGACACCTGAAAGTGCACGAGAGGATTCACACTGGAGAGAAACCTTATCACTGCACTGAGTGTGGGAAGAGTTTCACACAATCGTCTTCTCTACGAACACACACTAAAATCAATCACAGTAAGTAGATCATCCTAAGATCCAACCCTTCCATGTCTTGTAGTTTAGGATGATAATGAAGTGGATAACACATATTTAAAGAGCGCTAAGGAGGAGTTTGGAAAAAAATGAATCGCTAAACGAATCATAAGGGAGTCGTTGGGATAATTAGATAAGAAATAAATGCAGATTATTAGACGATGAAAGTGTTGTGACGATCAGACTGTTGTTAGAGACCCCAAAAGCCAAAATATGACCTTTTATAATGCATAACAGAGGCTTTTTAAGAAAAAGGCTTGAGAAAGTGAGGGCTTGGATCTCCTGCATCTGCTAAAATAGATAATTAAATATTTATAATAGGGCTGGGCAATACTGCAAAATTTAGTATCGATCCGATACCAAGTAAATACAGGGCCAGTATCGCCGATATCGATACCGATACTGATAGTTTTTCTTTAAAAAGCATGCACTTGTACCTAAATGTTCTTTTCTGTAGGGGAGTGATGATTTATGAGTTGAAGGCTCTCAAAGCAGCTATAATTAAATGTATATGTTAAAACTCAGGACATATTTTAAACACTTTTAAGCCAACATTTTTATTATCGTAACGATCTGAATTTGCAAACACTAACTTATTACTAGAGAATAATTACATTTTTTTTAAACTTTCCTTCAGTCTGGTTTTTTTTTTTTTTTTGTTCAGAAATAATAATATAATAACAGAACCATTTCTCTTTTAGCACTTCTTCAATTTTTGAGATTTTTTCAATTTTTAAAGGCTCTCTTTATTCATTGCTGGTATTTTCCCTTCCATTAAATTTTTCCTACTTGGAATGCTGTAACGTGGATCAAGTGCCCTGACAACTTCTAAAACCCTCATCTTCGACCACAGAAAGAGGTTGCAGGTCCTTTACAATCATTTCAGCAAGGCTCTTTGTAATTTCAATAGCTCTTAGGGGATCACCTAGGTAAAACAGAAAAATAATTAAGTATAGTCTAAAGCCTATCTTTTTAGCCAAAATATAAATCCTATAGTGTCCCTTTCACACACAAAAGTGATATTCAGACATTTTCATATTTTAAGTTTATGGTATAAGGTGGTGGCCAGAATTATTAGAGTACCGGTATTATTACCAGCTAAAAAATGTTTTTAAGTGTTTTTAAATGTTTTTTTTTTACTACTAACACACTACAGCCAAATATAACTGACTTAAAACCTGTTCTAAAACCTGTACTGTTCTAATCATTTTGGCCACCACTGTATTTTTAAAATTGAAATATAATTGATATAAATAGGTTTTAATGTGCTGAATATATAGGCTTTTTTTAATCGGCCTGATGATGAAAGTAACAACTTTAACTATGAACAAGTATTCAGGTTTTTTTTCTTCTTCAAATTGGCATTAATTAATACTGAATGTCCTATATAACTCAAATATTAACTTCACCACTGTAGCTACCTGGATACTCAATGCCTCTCTGAAACGACTCAATGTACTTTAGCGTAAATTAGATAAAATTTTTAAAAAATATCGATGTCGGAAGGCTACTATCGATCTGATATCAATACCAACATTGGTATCGATACTATCCATATTAGGATCGATCCGCCCACCCCTAATTAATAATAATGTGACTAAACAAAACGAATAAGGTTATAGCTTGTAGTTTCGTCTTGGTTCACGAAAACGAAAAAACATTTTGGTGTCGTTTTAATTTGTTAACATTTTTGCATTATGATTTTATTTATTGCATTATGATTTTATTTAAAAGTTTGTGGACAATGATAATTAGTAGGGCTGTACAATAGTCACAATGCAGGATATACAATGTATTACAATTGCTCATTTGCTGGTGCTTTCGATGCTGGTGACTGTATAATGAGTTTAAAAGCATTCCAGCATAAGAATTGTACGATTTGTGACCTTAATTATGGTAAAACTTTATTGAATTATTTTTATCATTCAGTTACTGTACTTAAATACTGTTAGACTCAAGATAAAGACGTAGCAAAGATATGGACGTAGTATCCGTGACGTGGCCACCCATCGCCATTTTGTTTGTGCGTCATCGCACCAACCGGGGGATACCAAACAATGGCAAAGGCAGAGCGTGAGCGGAGCTACCGTTTGCTTACATGGGCTTTCCTATGGGAGAAACGCTTAATACTTCATTACCTGCGACTCGTTTGTGTTGTTCCTATGACGTTTTTCAACAGGAAGAAAGTGTGAATTACTTTACCAAACACTTATAGTCAGATACACTTACAGATATAATCTGTGTTGGTAAATACAAGGCTATTGATGAAATCCAGGCATAACACTGTATGACAACGCTTGATGACTGTTTTATAGCCTACAGCTAATCAATCTGATTCTGGAGTGCTTTACAGCTCTAAAGAACATTATAAATGATAAATTGTCTTAAATAAAACAAATACATTTACAGAGATGGTATATACGTACAAAATTTCACTCACCTGGGAATTGGGGGCAACGTGAATGGTTTGTGAGCACAGTTAAGTGTACACAGCATGCCATATCATCTGATGATAATTGTAGGAAATGATTCCAAAAGGCAGCTTACTGTGTAAAGCCAAATAAAACAACACAAAAACATGATGTAAATGCCATGATCAGCGGCTAATCAGCCGGAATCAGCTGAGGTGAAGTGATGGCGACCAGCAAGACCTAGCTGTCACTCAAGTGGCCACGCCCTTAATTATGCAGACATAATATAACTTAATATAAAGAAAACGGATGAGTTATAAACAAATTCACCCCCTCACGGTTGTCATGAACGGTAATATCAGCTATATCAGGGGTGCTCAACCCTGTTCCTGGAGAGCCACCCTCCTGCAGATTTCAGTCGCAACCCATATCAAACACACCTGCCTGTAATTAACAAGTGCTGTTCAGGTCCTAATTAATTGGTTCAGGTGTGTTTGATCAGGGTTGCAACTGAAATCTGCAGGAGGGTGGCTCTCCAGGAACACCCCTGAGCTATATGAACCAAAATTGTTTATTATACCAGACTGTAAAGACCCTTTTTTTCTGCTGTGAAGTTGGCCATTTAAACAGTGGGCTTAATGAAAATTTGCTTCATATGGAGCTAGGACTAGCGGAATATTGATGAATTGCAGTTTCAGTTACTTCCCTAGTGGCTTCCCGAGGGAGAGCTGGAGGTTGCCGTTTGCTCAAGACATGATAATACACTTTATTTCAACTGCAGCTTTTTAAAATTATATTTTTAGATTGTAATGCAAGAAAATACTCTCAACACATGCAAATACAGAAATGCACTGCAAATAGCACAGACCACAATGAAAATCGTTTATAGATTGTTTAGATCTGATGGATTTGATGGAGATGCAGAATCCCATTGCAGAATCACCCCAATCAAGCAAATGTTATAAATTCTATTCAAATAGAGTTATTAAATCATCTGATGAAATCGTATTCATATTGTGATATATATCGCAAAATATAAAAAATATTGCAATGTAAAACTTTTCCAGTATCGTGCAGCGCTAATAATCAGTCATCATTTTCATTGACAAATGCAACAGTATGTGTGTGAGAGGGCAAGCACTGAGAGAGAGAGAGGCTGCACATTAGAGCAGAGCTCATTAGTATTCACAACCATTCCAAATATGGTCAATAAGGTTATTCTGATTCTAGAGGTATTTTTATGGGGTAATGAAATTATCATATAAAAGCATTTCTGGAGAATTTCCGAACTTGGCCAAGGCACATACAAACTATTACTGAGAACTGATGCAGACAGCTGTCAAACAAATCACAGAACGAATTTCTTTGATTTTAGGATTGCGCAGAACCGTATTAAATGCAGCAGGTTTTACTGCTAACATGAGCATCAAATTCACCTTTGATTAATCAAGCATACCTGTCTCTCAGTACTAAGAAATTGAAGCCTGTTACTTTTCTGACATTTAACAGCATATCAAGTGGTTTTCTGAGTAAAGCCCTGCTCACACTGTGAGATTTCATCCACGATTTTGTCATCTGAAACAAATTCGGGAAATCCCAACAGATTCCTGTGATCTTTGATCGTTGGTTTGACGTGTTCACAGACAGCTGCTTAATGCCTGTTGCGATCAGATTTTCCTTACAATGAAGTTCTGGCCATACCTGTCAACATTGTGATGTGAAAATAAGGGATACACCCACCATAATAAGGGATCAAGAAAGAAAACCATCAAAATCGACATCTTGATGTTATTATTAATAATTAAGTGTATATGTCTGTTCAAACACGCACCCAAAACCCAGACCTTTGCTCCGCTTCAAATTTCATGTACAAAATCCGTTAGGGAAACAGCCTCTGTTTATCACTATGGAGCGCGTCTGACAGTCACACACCGCTTAATGACTGTTTTGGGGATCGTATAGGAGGAGGGACGGCACCTGTAATGGAAAGGAAAGAGAATCCCGCCATTTTTATATTTATTTCAAAGTGTTTCATACCTAAATAAACCGAAAGCACAGAACTGACTCACATTTAAGAGTAAGGGGCGGCCCCTGAAGTTTCGGCGGTTTGGGTTGCGTATAGGGAGGATCGGCTCTTTAGTGTTTATCGCCACCCTTCAGAAAAAGACTGAAAATACGGGAGAAATACAGGAAAATACCTTTACGGGATGATAGCGAAATATAACTGTAAAATACGGGAGAATCCCGGGAAAAACGGGAGGGTTGACAGGTATGGTTCTAGCAGTGTCATAATATTTCAGACACTTTCCTGCAGTGTGACAACAGCTGCGATGAGCGTCAATCCAAGAACAAATAGGAGCACTGAATTTGATGGTGCAATCTATGCGACAACAGGGAAATGTCAAAACAATTATTTTCAATCTCCGAAGACGTTTTCTTTTGTGTTTGGCACATCTTCATTGTCGTTCAGATTGACTTTATGACAGCTGAGATCTCACAGTGTGACGTGAGCCATCGTTCACAGAACAATTGTTCAGGATTTTGAAAAAAACGCACAGTGTTAGCCAGCCTTAAGACTCGATAAGATCGATGAAGAGAATTCGTGCCGTACAGTTTGAAGTTGTGGATGAGTAACGTACAGCCTATTGCAGAACTAATCATGTTATGATGATCATCACTTATTATTGTTTCTTTTTACAAATTTACAGGCGTGACTGTGAAGGAGGAGGAGATTGAAGAACCGATTGTAGCCGTGAAAGTACATAAGCTTCATTCCTGCTCTTTGTGTGGAAAGAGTTTTACACATAAACAGAGTTTAAGGGAACACGAGAGGATCCACACTGGAGAGAAACCATTCCCATGTGCTTGGTGTGGGAGGAGTTTCAGAAAACCGTCATCCCTTAATCAGCACATGAAGATCCACACTGGAGAGAGACCGCATGCGTGTGATCAATGCGGCAAAACGTTTTCAAGGCTTTCGCATCTGAGGATCCATATTATCGTTCACACAAACGAGAAGCCTTATTCATGCTCTGTGTGTGGAAAGGGTTTTACACAGCAGGCGTATTTAAAAGCGCATCAGAAGAACCACAGCGACGTCAAAGAGTTTGTGTGCTTGGTGTGCAAGAAGACTTTTGTCAGAGCTGGAGACTTGAAACAGCACGAGAGGATCCACTCTGGAGAGAAACCGTACACATGTGCTCAGTGTGGGAAGTGTTTTGCACAATTGTCATATCTTAGTACGCACAAGAAGATCCACGCTGGAGATAAACCGCACAAATGTGAACAATGCAGCAAAACGTTTTCGAGGCCTTTACAGCTAAGGATCCATCTTAGAGTTCATACAAAGGAGAAGCCTAATGTTGCGTTCACAACAGACGCGGTAGAAGCATCAAGTGTAAGTGATTTACATGTTGAGTCAATGCAAAGCGGTGAATAGACATCCTGCGGTGCAAATGAGGCGGTGCAAATGAGGCGGTGCAAATGATTCGAGCGAATGACGCGATTCGAGGGAATGACGCTATTCGAGCGAATGACGCGATTCAAGGGAATGACGATATTCGAGCGAATGACGCGATTCGAGCGAATGACGCTATTTGAGCAAATGGCGCTATACGAGCGAATGATGCGATTCGAGCGTATGACACGATTCGAGCGAATGACGCGATTCTAACGAATGACGCGATTCTAACGAATGATGTGATTCGTGCGAATGACGCTATTCGAGCGAATGACGCGATTTGATGGAATGACGCTATTCGAACGAATTACGCTATTCGAGCGAATGACGCGAATCGAGCGAATGACGCTATTCGAGCGAATGATGCGATTAGAGCGAATGACGCGATTCGAGCGAATGACGTGATTCGACCGAATGACGTGATTCGAGCGAATGACTCTATTCGAGCGAATGACGCGATTCTAAAGAATGACGCTATTCGAGAGAATGCCGCTATTCGAGAGAATGCCGATATTCGAGCGAATGACGCGATTCGAGCGAATGACGCGATTCGAGCGAATGGCGCGATTCGAGCGAATGACTCTATTCGAGCGAATGACGCGATTCTAAAGAATGACGCTATTCGAGAGAATGACGCTATTCGAGAGAATGACGCTATTCGAGAGAATGACGCGATTCGAGCGAATGACACTATTTGATGGAATGACGCGATTCGAGCAAATGACGCGATTCGAGCAAATGAAGCTATTCGAGAGAATGACGCGATTCGAGCGAATGACGCGATTCTAACGAATGATGCGATTCTAAAGAATGACGCTATTCGAGAGAATGCCGCTATTCGAGAGAATGACCCGATTTGAGAGAATGACGCTATTCGAGAGAATGACGCGATTCTAACGAATGACGCGATTCTAAAGAATGACGCTATTCAAGAGAATGACGCTATTCGAGAGAATGATGCGATTCGAGAGAATGACGCGATTCGAGCAAATGACGCGATTCTAACAAATGACGCGATTTTAACGAATGACGCGATTCTAACGAATGACGCAATTCTAACGAATGACGCGATTCTAACGAATGGCGCTATTCGAGCGAATGACGCTATTCGAACGAATTACGCTATTCGAACGAATTACGCTATTCGAACGAATGCCGCTATTCGAGCGAATGACGCGATTCGAGCGAATGACGCGATTCGAGGGAATGACGCGATTCGAGGGAATGACGCGATTCGAGGGAATGACGCTATTCGAGCGAATGCCGATATTTGAGCGAATGACGCGTTTCGAGCGAATGACGCGTTTCGAGCGAATGACGCGTTTTGAGCGAATGACGCGATTCGAACGAATTACGCTATTCGAGCGAATGACGCAATTCGAGCGAATGCCGCTATTCGAGCGAATGACGCGATTCGAGGGAATGACGTGATTCGAGGGAATGACGTGATTCGAGGGAATGACGTGATTCGAGGGAATGACGCGATTAGAGGGAATGACGCGATTCGAGCGAATGACGTGATTCGAGCGAATGACGCGTTTCGAGCGAATGACGCGTTTCGCGAGTTGAGCGTTTTGTGTGATTGACGTGTTCCGTGCAAATCAATCGAGTTCGAAAATCTGACCTTCACGTTAACTAATCAGGAGCTTGCTCTTGTGGGGGTGTGATTATCACATAGCGCCTGTTGTTGGTGTCCCGGGGGAAAATCCTCCTCCCGACAACAGTTCATCAAACTGGGCTCGACTCAGTCAGAAGCACCGCTGAAAGCTTCCATCATCCAGGTTGTTTCTGGAGCAGTTATTGAACTCATAGAGCTGGGTGCACCTCTGAGAGGATCTAGTGGACTCCAAACGAATCGACGCTGTTTTTCAGCCTTCATAAAGCACATAAACACAGTTATTTTCTCTATAAAATCCATGTTAGCCATTTAGCAATGAAGCTAGAGTCACCGGGCAGACAGAAGCGCTGCAGAATGAAGTGAGTATACTCAAAATGTTCACACGTCTATTTACGGGCGAATTATCCGCACTTGCCGCATCTGAAGGTGAATTGAATAACCTTAATTGGCCATAGTGTATGAGTGTGTAATTGAGTGTGTATGGATGTTTTCCAGTACTTGGTTGCAGCTGGACTAGTGTAAAACATATGCTGATAAGTTGGCAGTTCATTCCGCTGTGGCAATCCCTGATGAATAAAGGGACTAAGCCGAAGGAAAATGAATGAATGTATTAATCATTGTTTCATATTTTGTTTACTGTCTATAGTCACTTAAGAAAAATAATATTTATCAGCCACAAAGTTAATGTTTGCTTTTTTGCACGTTTAAAATGACTAATAAACAGTATTTATCCCACTGATGTGTAATGTCCTCTATTGTAAATCAGTGATTTAACCTCGTATTATTAAGTAAGAGTAACTGTCTCTAGATTTGCAAACGTTTTGGCTTGTCAACAATTCAGTTGTCGCGTTTTTGACGAATGTTCGTCGCTCCCGCCTCTCCGTGATGACGTCAGCGCTGACGCGTTCACCCAGCGTCGAGTCTTCAGAGCTGAGGTGAGTCGTTCACGCTTTTTCTCGTGTTTACACAACAATAAAACACACTTTACAGTTTATTAAAGCGACAATCTGCGACTAGTTTCTGCATTGAGTTCACCTCTATCTGTGTGTCTGCTGACCAAAACAATACAGCAGGCGTAGAGGAGCTCTGAGAGGACAATATGAGTGAAGTGCTTCTGTTTACTGTTAGTGTTCGATTATAATATCGCAAAATGGGATGTGAGTCTAATAAGAAATTACTCTGAGCAGTTTAATTTCAGTATTTGCTGTTGATATTTAAACTATATATAGGTTTTTATGCAAAAAATGATGGTAAACTGGAGTGATTGGTTAATCATGTGAACACTTATTATAAAGTGAGCTGATCTCCTGATCATGAATTCCTTATTGAATGTTTATAATGTTCATCAGTGTAATTATATATCGTATTACCTGTATTTCGCTTTATGTAATGTCTGTATTTGCTCTTTTGTACTTTATTCATCATACTGATGTCTTCAGATCTACAAATTGCCATATTAAATTACTTTTGTTTTTTTCCACAGACTTGAGCAAATCACATAAACATATTGTATTATCTGAAAGGTAACACTGAGGTAATGTTGGCTTAATATTCACACGTTCTCTCATTTAATGGTCCTTATGTTGTTTACCATGCTATATTAAATATTGGGTCTGAAATCGCATTTAAGCACGTCTCCAAAACAACATAAACATAATTTAGTTGACAGAACAATGTAGTACTTTGATAGTCATTGACTGCTTGTAAGATTTCCCCATTTATAATTTGCTAATATTTCTTTTCTGAAATTATATTATTAAGGAGAATGTGTGAATGTTTACCCAGCGTTACCAACTATCAAAGTTATTTATGTCTTCAGTCAGTGTAAATGACTCAGATTTCTCTGTTTATTCCTCTGAAGCGCCATCAGTGAAAGACAAAGACAGAGTTTATTGAAGGACAGTGAGAAGATGAGTGATCCAGAACCCTGCAGAATTAAACTGGAAGAGACTGAAGAACTAATAGGTTTGTGTTTATTTATTCATTCATTTTCTTGACTGCTTAGTCCCTTTATTAATCCGGGGTCGCCACAGCGGAATGATCCGCCAACTTATCCAGCATTTTTTTTACGCAGCGAATGCCCTTCCCATCTCTGGGAAACATCCATACATTCTTATTCACACACATACACTACAGACAATTTAGCTTACCTAATTCACCTATACCGCATATCTTTAAACTTGTGGGGGAAACCGGAGCACCCGGAGGAAACCCACGCAACCACGAGGAGAACATGCAAACTCCACACAGAAATGCCAACTGGCCCTGCCGAGGCTCAAACCAGCGACCTTCTTGCTGTGAGGCGAACGTGCTACTCAATATGCCACCGTGGCGCCCGTGTTTATTCATTACTCTTCAATAATGAGGCTGAACGGCAGTGAGGGCATAAAACATGTTTTACACACATAGTGATTAAGACTTTCGTACACTCGCATATCACACTTGCGATGACAGCGTAGATGTGACAACAACAGATCTTTAAAATGAAACAGGTTTTCTAAATATTAATAATTTGAATACTACAATGGTCTTACGGTTTATAATTATTATGTCTTCGATTCAATTCGATATCACAATGTACTGCTTTCCTTATTTTCACATGTACTTCACGTGATTGTTCGATTTTTATTACCTGAATGCTAATTTGACTGTTTCCACTGAGTGGTACGGTTCGGTATGCTTTCATGACCGTTTGTGCTGTCAAAGGTACCAAAAATGTGAACTGTACCATTTTTGGGTACCCTTTCCACAGGGTACCAAAAAGTGGAGCAAGACATGAAGCTGAACGCTATTGGTTTACAAAGAAGCATCACTAGCGTGTACACAAGCCAGGAAACTCCAGAGAACTCGCACATCTATATTCGAAATAACAAACTTCTTGATCTGATGTTAATAATGTGCGGGTGATTAATGCAGTGACGCATGACAAAACAAACGAGCAAATGATTCTTTCAGCAACATAAAAGATAAACAAACTGCCATGTTTAACTGTTATCATCACCTTCTGGACTGTTATGAACTCAGAATGATGGAGTTACTCTCTAACAGAGGCTACATGTGCTGGTGAAGATTACAGACATAGATGAGAGCTCTGCACTGAATGTGGGCTATATGTTACATGTTGTTTTTGAACCCAAATAAGGCCTTAATGTCTGCTGTGTGTAAATTTTCTGTAATTGGTAACATATCAGAGACTGTAAGGGGCTGTATGTGTTCATATAGGCTGCATTTATTTATTTATTTATTTTATATAATTGCAGAGATTACAGTAGGTTATTTCGCCCAATCATTGATCTGCATATATATATATATATCTGGAAAGTATTCATAGGTCTTCAATTTTTCCACATTTTTTTATGTTACAGCCTTATTCCAAAATGGATTTAATTTATATCCTCAACATTCTCCACACATAATGACAATGTGAAAAAAGAATCACATGCGCATCAGCATTTACAGCCTTTGCTCGATACTTTGTTGATGCACCTTGGCAGCGATTTACAGTCTTCTTGAATATGATGCCACAAGCTTGGCACACCTGTCTTTGGGAATTTTTGTCCTTTCCTCTTTGCAGTACCTCTCAAGCTCTATCAGGTTGGATGGGAAGCGGTGGTGGACAGCCATTTTCAGATTTCTCCAGAGATGTTCAGTAGGATTTAGGTCTGGGCTTTGGTCGGGCCACTCAAGGTCATTCACCGAGCTGTCGTTAAGCCACTCCATTTGTATTTTGGCGGTGTGCTTTGGGTCATTGTCCTAATGGAAGATGAACCGTCACCCCAGTCTGAGGTCAAGAGCACTCTGAAGCAGGTTTTCATTCAGGATGTCTCTGTACATCGCCGCATTCATCTTTCCCTCTATCCTGACTAGTCTTCCAGTTCCTGCTGCTGAAGGACATCCTCATAGCATGATGCTGCCACCAGTTTAGAGCTCTGAAATATGGCAAAACTGGTGGCGAGTGGCATCTTGGCAGCTGCACGGTTGACTTTTCTCAGTTCATGGGCAGTTATTTTGGTTTCTCCACACGCTTCTTGCGACCCTGTTGACTATTTTGAATGAAACGCTTGATTGTTGGATGATCACGCTTCAGAAGCTTGGCAGTTTTAAGAGTGCTGCATCCCTCTGCAAGATATCTCACTATTTCTGACTTTTGGGAGCCTGTCAAGTCCTTCTTTTGACCCATTTTGCTAAAGGAAAGGAATTTGCCTAATAATTCTGCACACCTGATATAGGGTGTTGATGTCATTACACCACACCCCTTCTCATTACAGAGATGCACATCACCTAATATGCTTCATTGGTAGTAGGCTTTCCAGCCTATACAGCTTGGAGTGAGACAACATGCAGAAAGAGGATGATGTGGTCAAATTACTCATTTGCCTAATAATTCTGCACACCCTGTATATGTACGTGTGTGTGTGTGTGTGTGTGTGTGCGTGTGTGTGTGTGTGTGTGTATAAAAAAAAATATATATAAATATATATATATATATATATATATATATATATATATATATATATAAAACAACTAATATAGCAAACATGATGGAACTGCGCAGTGCATCGTTGTGCTTTTTTTTTTTTTTTTTTCATGTGTAAATTCATTGACTCTCATCACCTATGAAATTACTCGACTGTGAATGATGTGAGTGGAACCTCTTAGAAACTGGAGCAGGGGTTTATTTCAATTTTTACATTTTTAATTAGAGATGCAAATCCTTTTTTTATTCATGTTTTGCTGTTTGCGCACATCAATTTTTAGTACTAAAAGCTGGCACATTTGAGCCCTGCTAGACTGCTAAACAGTTAAAAACAAGCTTCTTACAATGTTATTTATTTGCTTTGTTTTCAGATGTGATGGTGAAGGAGGAGAGCGAAGAACTGAGTGAAGATGAGGAAAAACATCAAGTCAAGAGTGAAGAAGAAACTCAATCAGACACTGAACATGGTATCTTAATGGAAAGACCAGGCATACAAGGTTTCACCTGCACTCAGTGTGGAAAGAGTTTTGAGCGCAAATACTGTCTCAATCATCACATGGCGATCCACACTGGAGAGAAACCTTACAAGTGTTCACACTGCGAGAAGACATTCGGTCGTACACAACACCTGAAATTACACGAGAGGAGTCACACTGGAGAGAGACCGTATCACTGCACTGATTGTGGAAAGAGTTTCACGCAATCATCTTCTCTACGAACACACACTAAAACCATTCACAGTAAGTAGATCACATTAAGATTCCAGCTCATGTAGAATAATTGAGGAGCAGATAGCGCATTTAAAGGGGTCATATGATGCGGTTTCATGTTTTCCTTTTTCTTTGGATTGTGACAAGAGGTTTGTGTTTATATAAGATGCATGATTTCCATTGAGGAGTACGGTTCAGGGTCAGGTTTCCCAATAACTAGGTATGTTGGCTCTTAAGAGAGTTACAAACGTCCCATGCACAATTTAAAATCATGCGAGAACATGTTAAGTGCTACTTTTAGAGTCGCAGTCCAATTGCAAAGTACTGAAATATAGTACGAAATATGTATTTATATAGCACATTAACCATATCAAAGCTATCCAAAGTGCTTTTCAAAGTAGAAACAAATTAGGACAAGACAAGCAATAAAATACCAAAGAGAATACAATTAAAATGCTAAAGGGAAAGGCTATGTTTTCAAGCTTGATTTAAAAATAGTAATGCAAGGCATTAATCTTGTGTTAATAGACAAATGGCAGCGACTGAAAAAGCTCTGTCACCCTTTAGGATCGAGATACAAATAAAAGAGGCCTTTCAGCAGATATTAAAGATCTAGTAGTTGGCTCATTGATACAGTGTTGGCAACTACTTTCAATAAAAAGGCGCTAAGTTCTGCTCGAAAAATCACTAAATGTCGCTAGATTACGTCATACGTCAGTTTCAATATTACTGACGTCATCACGTCTAGCAGTTTTTGTTTGTTTAAAAGCCTATAGTTAATAAATATATGCATGTCAATTTAATTAAATGTACTGTTGTTTGAATACAGTATATTAATATAGACGTATGATGAATTCGCAATAATCTCCTAGACATAATAAACTCAGACGACTGTCACTAAAATCTGTCTGATTGTAAACAAGAATAGAATAAACATCCAAATTAAATAGTTAAATTTAAGACAATGGAGAAGCAGATCTGTTTGAGTGTAGCGTTACAAGGAAAATACCTCACACTCGCGGTGCTAAATTGTTTTTTTGTTGGTATGCAAGCGGAACGATCTGCTCTCAGGACTGTGCCACCTGTGAATACTCTGTGGCTGGGGATTAACTGGCGGCTTCACCCGCTGCTTGTTGAGAAGGGTAGGAACGGTACACTACAGACACGTGAGAGTCTGTAAAAATCTCCAGCAACACCAAAAAAAAAGTTGCTAGATTTGTCGCTAGTTGCTTTTTTGAAAATTTGTTACTAAGGGGGTCTGAAACTTGCTAAATATAGTCAAAGTTGATAAGGAGATCTTAAAAGTAAGATTTGACTGTCTGTTTAAAGCTTGTCTGAACACAAAATGCTGGATATACAGATTGCTGGATATGTATTCAACACCACCCTAAAGAGGCTTACAGTAAGTTTAATTGTATCTTTAGTTAATTTGTCGTGTTTATTGTACAATTTGCCATGTATGTTTGTAAATTGAGGCAACAGACACAGCTGAGTATGTCTTAAATGCATGTGTATGCATCGTGTCATATCTCTCAGCTCTTACTGGGATTTCTCTGAAGTGAAAGGACAGCAATACTCTTTATTAAACATCATCTGTTTATGCAGAAGTTACTATTAATTACTGATGGTGTTGTAGCTTCAAAATACAACACAATACATCTCCGTCAGTCTCTTTTGTCGTGTTTAATTGTAATTTAGCCCATAGTTTATACATAATTCATTTCTGGAGCAAAATAGGTCACTCGGGTGTTCTATATTAGTTATCTCCTTCCTATATTAGCTAAAATACACAACTTCTTCACCACTTAAGTTAAAAAGATTTAAGTATACTCCATTTTTTGGAGTATCATCAGTTTGACAAATGACGTATGATTATTTTTGCACATATTTATGTCAGACTAGCTGTCAGTGAAGCTGTGATTTAAGTTTTTACCAACTGTAGTCAGTTTAAAGTCTGAGAATTGTACTCTTATTTTAGTCTAAAGTTTTAGTCGATGAGCACTAATGACATCTAGTCTAGTTTTAGTCAATGAAAATAGTTTTTTAGTCTCCTTTTAGCAATGCAATTCCATTGAAGAGCCTAGTAGGATAGATGAAATGGCTTTATATTTATAAATGTGCCTCAGGATGACATTTGAAGAGGTGGAAATTTAGGTAACAGCGATGGCAGGAGGGAGAGTGATGATGTTAGCAAACTGATAAGAACTAGCCTCTTAATATGTCATTTATTCACACATTTTTCAGATGCGATAGTGAAGGAGGAGAGCAAAAATGGGGAGAAACTTCATGTCGAAGGAAATAACAAAACTCAATCAAAGACTGAACGTAAATTCTTAAGGAAAAGATCAGCCTCAGAGTGTTTCATCTGCAGTAAGTGTGGAAAGAGTTTCGAGCGCAAATACCATCTGAAGCTTCACATGAGGATCCACATTGGAGAGAAACCTTACCAGTGTTCACACTGCGACAAGAGATTCGTCGATTCAAGATACCTCAAAATACACGAGAGTCTTCACATTGGAGAGAACCTGTGTCACTGCACTGTTTGTGGGAAGAGTTTCACAAAAACATCATCTCTACGAAGACACAAAAAGAATATTCACAGTGAGTAGATCATCTAAAGATCCAACCCTTCCAGCTTGTATTATTCAGGATCATTGTGCAGTTGATAACATATTTAAAGTGGTCGTATGATGCAGTTTTATTGGAGTGTGACAAGCTATTTGTGTGTTATATTAGATCACTTATTTATATAAGATGCCTCGTGTCCAATGAGTGGTTCAGTTCAGGGACAGGTTTTTTGATAGCTAAGTATCTTAGCTCTTAAAGAAGCTCTCCACCTTTTTTATTGTTGAAAAAAATCTCATTTTACAAGTCGTCTAGAGATAACAGTTGACTTGAACCAGTTTTCAATCCATTCAGCCAACTTCTTGTTGTGGCTTGGTCACTATTAGCTTAGCTTAGCATAATTCATTGAATCAGATTATTGATAATGTTCCTATTTAAAGCTTGATTCCTCTGTAGTTACATTGTGTAACAAGACCGACAGTAAATGAAAGGTTTCTATTTTCTAGGTCAATTTTGGTAGGACCTATACCAGGGGTCACCAAACTTGTTTCTGGAGGGCCGATGTCCTGCAGATTTTAGCTCCAAATCTATTCAAACACACCTGAACAAGCTAATCAAGCTCTTACTAGGGATACTTGAAACATCCATGCAGGTGTGTTGAGACAAGTTGGAGCTAAACCCTGCTGGGACACCGTACCTCCAGGGCCGAGATTGGTGATCCCTGACCTATACTCTCAATCAGGCGTAATAGTCAAGAAACTCTGCTGCTGTAAAATGCCTTTTAGGTAGAGCATTATTACACAGCATAAAAGAATAGTTTAGCGCCTTGAACCTATGGTGAGACGATGGATACGGTGTTAAACGCCATCAGAAAACACTGTAGCACGTTATAATTGGGTTGTGTCAGGTATTAAAATGAACAATACATTTATAGTAGTATTTGATCATGTTAGTTAGCATTAGTTAATGAAAATACAGTTTGTGCATTGTTACCTCATGTTAACTAATTAGTGCATTAACTAATTCTAAGCATGCATTTGGATGTTAATAATACATTAGAAAATGTTGAACTGTGATTAGGAAATGCTGTACAAGTGTTGTTCATGCTTAGTTCATGTTAGTAAATACAATAATGAAAGCTCATTGTGAAGTGAGAGTAAAAACACGACCGATTTAACTTGATTTGGTGTGTTCAGCCAACAAACCAGCATTGAAGAATTACAGTAAGTAATAAGAGTCCTTGTAAACAATTCATTTAAAAAATGCATAATCTAATGGTGGTCATGACTGAGAGGACAAGATCTCAAATACAAGTGGCCGAAATGAGTTTCCTACTCATGGTGGCAGGGTACACCCTTATAGATAAGATGAGGAGCTCGGAGTCGAGCCGCTGCTCCTCCACATCGATAGAAGTCAGCTGAGGTGGCTCTGGCATCTGTTTCGGATGCCTCCTGGAGGTGTTCCAGGCATGTCCCACCAGGAGGAGGCCCCGGGGAAGACCCAGGACACGCTGGAGGGACTATGTCTCTCAGCTGGCCTGGGAACTCCTCAGGATCTCCCTAGAGGAGCTGGAGGAAATGTCCTAAGACTGCTGCCCCTGCAACCCGGCCCCGAAAAAGCAGCAGAAAATGGATGAATGATCTAATGTTACGGGTCAAACAACATACTGAATAATAAGCTGCATAGATAATGCGTAATCATGATCCTTGCGTAGGATCTTGCATCCTTCTGATAGGATCTGTTGTCAAATTAGACCTCTAATCCTTTAATGATGTTCTTTCTTCGCTTACTTTTGTCCTACTTTGCAGACCTGACTGTGAAGGACGAGAGTGAAGCCCTGAAGGTCCGAACAAAGAAGAAAACTTACTTATGCTCTTGGTGTGGAAAGAGTTTTACCCAGCAGTCAGTTTTAAAACAACATGAGAAGATTCACAGCGGAGATAAGCCGTTCATATGTGCTCAGTGTGGAAAGAGTTTTATTCGCTCATCGCATCTTACCCGTCACATGCTAATCCACAATGGAGAAAAAACACACAAATGTGATCAGTGCGGCAAAATGTTTTTTAATGCTTCAGATCTGAAGGACCATCTCAGAGTTCACACCAAGGAGAAGCCTTATTCCTGTTATTTGTGTGGAAAGAGATTTAACCATCGGTCACATTTAAAATACCACCAGAAGATCCACTTTGGTGTGAAGGAGCACGTGTGCCTTGAGTGTGGGAAGACTTTTGTTCGAGCTGGAGAGTTGAAACAGCACCAGATGATTCACACCGGAGAGAAACCGTTTACGTGTACTCAGTGTGGGAAGGGTTTCACGCAAATATCCAATATTAAAAAACACATGAAGATCCACTCTGAAAAGAAACAACAAAATGTGATCAACGCATCGAAGCAACTTTGACTGCTTCAGAACTGAGGATCATACAAAGGAGAATCTTTAGTCATGTTCTGTGTGTGGAAAAGTTTCGGACAGGGTTTCCACAGGTCATGAATAATATGGAAATCTCGAGGCGTGAAATAGTCCAGGAACTTTTGTTTGTTGCTTGTTTTATTGCGCAGTTTATTATGGTAAGTCTATTTTTCTTTTTTCAAGAGTTCACACTTAGATGTTGCTTGATAATATTAGCAGGTTTGACATGCCGTCCCGGGAGAGAACCCTGAAGCCTGGGTTATACTTCTGCGTCAAGTGATCGGCGTGACCCATGGCGCCTGCCTTGCGCGTTGTCATGCAGTTATACTTCTGCATGCGGTTTGTGTTGCTCTGCAATAACACTTCCGAAACGCTAGCTGGCAGTAGGTGTTTATGTTCCTCTGTGTCAAGTTTCTTCACTGGTGTTTTGTTCATTCTGAACGCTACCTCAATGTACAAGTGACTCAAACTCGCTCATTTTGAGATGAAAACCGGCGGACGTGCAACAACTTTAATCATAACGTAAACACAAAACAACAGTTTCCTTCTAGAGCTCCTTAACAGGACTCGACACTTGTGAACACTCGCTCCATCGGGCTCGCGCGGCTTTGACCTCCACCCACACTCGTCAGCGCGACCAAGGTGACCAATCACAAAGCTTTTGTTACACTGCGTTTTGATGTGTAGTTACATTTTTTGAGAGGTTTGCGTCAGCGATGGCCACTGTTAGGGCTATGCGACCACGGGCAGGCTGCGCCGGAGCATACATGTGCGCTTGACGCAGAAGTATAAATCAGCCTTGAGCTTGGAGATAACTAAGCCCAGGGAGATCAGGCAGTTCTCGAAAGCTCCCTCTAGCAAAAGGGGAAGGATGGGGTCGATGGGGCGATTCTTCGGAAAACAAAGATAAGCGAGTAATTCTATACATCCTATTTATAGTGGGTTTGGATTCATCTGATTGGCTTACTAATGATTACAGATGGGAGACTAGCAACGATCACTCATGTCACATGCTCCTCTTGAATTTAGTCTGTGAAACTTCACATAAGTGAAAGTGAACTAAAGTGATGCTGTTAACTAAGTTAAACATTAATACCTGGCAGTATTGATCAGACTGTACCTTCTAACCAATGCCGAGTTCAGACTGCATGATTTTAGATTTTGACTCACCGAAATCGCCGACAAATCACAAGCGAATCGGTGCTCGTTCAAGTGAGTAACAGTCACACAGTGTGAACTATCAAAGACAAAATCTGAGAGAATCATAGATGAGTCGCCGACACCTGTGAGATATTTGGCGTGCTAAATATCAGGAGCTGTCGGTGACTCAAATCATGCCGTGTGAAATGTGTTCTAATTGAAAATAACATCTGCAATCGCCTACATCCAATGAGAGAGCAGCATTCATTAGTGTGGGTACCTGCAGGCCAGCGGGAAGTTGGAGGAGAGGTTAAAAGTGCTCATTTTCAGTTTATTTGGACCTAAGAAATGGAGGAAAAACTAGTGTAGATTTGTCAGGAGCCCCCGTGTCTTTTTGACGTTCCTCTGAGCAGCTCGAAAAAGAAAAAAAAAGTTGAAGAGAAATTGCTAGTTCCTTTCAAAGCCGGGTGAACAAGCTAAGTAGATTTTGTACACCAGTAAAGTCTTGTTTTTCCATTATGTAGTTAATAACGAAAGATATATATATATCAAAACCTTGTTTCCATGTCACTTCTCACGTGTGTTTGGTTGTGAGACGTAGTTTGGACAAAATTGTCGCCAATTCTCCCTATTTTAAAGTCATGCAGTGTGAAACTCCCTGTCGCTGATCCATCCTACAGGATAAGCACATCACCGATGGAACACCACCCCAGATAGTCATGCAGTATGAAAACATGCGTGACACGACTACTTTGAAAATCCTGCAGTCTGAACTCGGCACAAGCAAAGCCTGTCAGGTTAATACAAATGTAACACTTGCTACATAAATGTAATGACCACCTCAAAGACTAGGTTTTAAAAAGGAGCTTGTAGGCGTTTGGAAAAGTACCATCAAGCTCTGGCATCAGGAGCACTTCGATATTTATCAAAATCTGAAGTACATCATCCACTGTTGTTCTCATAATGATTCTCTCATATGTAAGTCATCCGAAATAATATTCAAGATAAACGTTTTAATGTGCAATAACCATAATAATAACCAATTTTAATATGCGAAGCACATCAGCGGCATGTTTTTTTCTCCCATTTATTAAAGGTCATGGAAATTCTGCTTTTTTAAATCAATGAAAATCAGGGAATTTGATATTTGGTTCAAGTGGGAACCCTGTCCTGAAAACATCCGATTTCACAGGTAAACGTCTGTATGCCAAAGAAATACAGACATTTATAAATAGGGTGCAAGTAGGAGTGTGGCGATATATGTATTAATGCTGTAACGAGATGTTAACCGCAGTGATGTGTGGTCATCACTGTTTGTTTATTTTTGCTTGTGGACGTTACATGAGTGTATATTTTATGATATGAACTATAAAGGCAATACTCATTCCATTTCTGTCTTCGGTCTTACGTTCGAGGGCTTCTTGATGGGGATAGAAACACTTCCCATGCTAGGGACAGTCCAATAAAAGATGCATATTTGCTGTTGATCTTGGGTTTTACTTTTTGTAGCTGCAACAAACTTGTCGAATCCTCTGTTGTTTATCCTCACAACTGGTTTGCAGACAGTAAATTATTGATTGATTGATTAAAATGTCTCAGAAATGTAACCAAAAATACCATTATTCTAGACCAGTGGTTCTCAAGCTTTTTTCAATAAGTACCACCTCAGAAAAAAATGGTCTCGCCAAGTACCACCATAATAACCGATATTGAAGTACAGTAGCGTAGTAGGGCTAATTCCGCAGCTACTGCACTGCACAGTTCAAAAACAAGGCAGATTATTCTTCAAATTAAGAATATTTATTATTGTCAGCCACTTAAATAAAAGGTTTAGCCTATTAAAATCAATTTACTGATCACATCAGTGGGCGTCAAACGGTTAAAAGTGTGTTCATTTTTTAACTTTAATTATTCAGAGATTCCTTTGCGTCCCAGTAGAGGTACACGTACCACAGTTTGAGAACCACTGTTCTAGACAATGGCAACACACATTCTCTGCTTCGATAAGATCTGCCGCTCCAACAAGCAGTTCCGGATGACTGAACACGAAATGAGTCTTTGATTTATTTATTTTTAACATGTACACAGATTAGGGCGCCACGGTGGCGTAGTGAGTAGCACGTTCGCCTCACAGCAAGAAGGTCGCTGGTTCGATCCCCGGCTGGGCCAGTTGGCATTTCTGTGTGGAGTTTCCATGTTCTCCCCGTGGTTGCGTGGGTTTCCTCCGGGTGCTCCGGTTTCCCCCACAGTCCAAAGACATGCGGTACAGGTGAATTGGGTAAGCTAAATTGTCCATAGTGTATGTGTGTGAATGAGAATGTATGGATGTGTTTCCCAGTGATGGGTTGCAGCTGGAAGGGCATCCGCTGCGTAAAACAAATGCTGGATAAGTTGGCGGTTCAATCCGCTGTGGCAACCCTGGATTAATAAAGGGACTAAGCCGAAAAGAAAATGAATGAATGAATGTACACAGATTAACTTGGCTAATTAAAACTTTGAAAAAAAGTTGGAAAATTGGAAAACCAACTACATGATACCTTCATTTCATTATTAATTATTAGCTTTTAGTCATTTTTTAAACGCCAGTTTTTATGAATCATCTTTTTTTTTGTTATAAACATTTGTTTATTGAATTAATGAAATGTTTGTTTACGTTTTATCTGTCTGCCTTACAGGACTACGTTTGAAAATGTAATTATTTAAGTGGCTAATAAAGAATACTCTTCCGCACTGTTCGATCAGCCAACTCTTTCTCCCTGGTGCCACCTCGCACTCGATTAGGCACAATGGGAGCAGTGTTGCAATTTTGTTGCTAGATTTAGCAACTTTTCATGCTACCCTAGCAACTTTTTTATCCCAAAAGCACCACCTTTTTAAAACGTGACTCAAAAGAGCAGCGGCTGCAAGCGTCACTGAGTAGAGTAAATTGCTAGCTCAGATTGTTTTTCAAAACTGTTTATAAAATTTTGATTGTTGGTAATTTAAGTAGCAATAAATTCCAATAGTGCTAAAATTGTTGTCACTTTCGCAAATGTGTTCATTTCACAAGTTAAAAAGTGTAAGTACACAAGCTGCGAGTGTTTAAAAGAATGTAACCATTCGTTACCAGTGTTATATTTAAAAATAAAAATCTTATGAAAAAGCGTTTGTATTACTTTCACAAATAATCATTTATATTTTCATACAAAACTAAATGGACATATTTCAAATAATGTTTTTGCTGAGATAAACCATTTTGATGCCAGTCAATTTGAGAAAACATTAATTATTTTATATACTACATAAAGATGTAGTTTTGAGTTACGCAATGACGTCATCACACAAAGCAATATGTTAATAAGAGCTTATTGTGCATCTGGATGTAATGTTTTAATATAATATAGCATATATATATAGCACCTCAGAGAGTAGAGACATGACGGGCTTACGCTTGTCAGATACGTGATGACATCAATAATATGTAAATTAGTGCGTGACGTCATTTGCAACATTTAGCTACTTTTCATTGGAAATAGTTGGCAACACTGAATGCTCAATGGCTCCTCGGCTATGGAACTCTTTCTTTGGACTTAAGGAGCAGTGATAGTCTTCACACTTATTAAATCTCACCGAAAGACCCATCTTTTTGAGCAGGAATTCTTTTATTTAGTTTTTATCATGTTATTTTATATTCACGATGTGTTTGTAACCCCTTGATTTGTTCTGTTATGGCTGACAATGCTTGTTGTCAGGCAGCCTCGGGTGTCTATAAGGCGCCATTCACAAATAAAACGAATTAATAAAGAGTACGCCTCACATATGATTAAATAAAACTCATTTTTGTCTGCACTAGCAGATGTTTTGGTTTTAAGCAAGCGGCAACCTCCCGCTCTCCCTCGGGAAGCCAATACGGAAGTAACTAAAGCTTGCAATTCATCAAAAATTCCGCTAGTCCTGGCTGTCCTGGCTCCATAATAGAGCAAATCTCCAATGAGCCCACTGGCGAAATGGCCAATTTTACAGCAGAAAAAAAGGTGTTTACAGCCTGGTACAAAGAGCGATTTTGGTTCATATAGCTGATATTACCCTTCATGACAACTGTGAGGGGGGTGAATTTTTTTATAACTCATCCGTTTCCTTTATATTAAGCTAAATTAAGTTTGCATAATTAAGGGCGTGGCCACTTGAGTGACAGCTAGTTGCGCTGGTCGCCGTCACGTCACCTCAGCTGATTCCGGCTGATTCAACGTATTTTTGTGTTGTTTTATATGGCTTTACACAGTCAGTCGCCTTTTGGAATTATTTCCTGCAATTATCAGATAATATGGCATGCTGTGTGCACTTAGATGTGCTCACAAACCATTCACGTGGCCTCCGTTTCCCAGGTGAGTGAAATTATATACTTATACCATCTCTATAAATGTAATTGCTTTATTTAGGATAATTTATGATTTATAATGTTCTTCAGAGCTCTAATGCACTCCAGAATCTGACAGATTGATCAGCTGTACCCTATAAAATCGCCATTTGAAGCGTTGTCATACAGTGTTCTGCCTGGATTTCCTAAATAGCCCTGCATTTACTAACACAGACTATATCTGAAGTATTTAGATGTAATCCGCACTTTCTTCCTGTTGAAAAACGTCATAAGAACGATGTTAAGTGGCTTGATGTATTACAGCAGTGTTTTCAACAGACTAAACACTTTATTGATATAGTGTACAACCAAGCACGTGTGTTCAGAACACAAACGAGTCGCAGGTAATGAAATATGATGTGTTTCTCTCATAAGAAAGCCCTTAGCTTAATGCCAGCTTGCGTCCCGTAGCTCCGCTCATGCTCCGCCCACGCTCCGCCTCTTTGCCCTTGTTTGGTATGCCTCGGTTGGTGCGATGACGCGCGAACAAAATGGCGACGGTTGGCCACGCCTACTAGTGGCTTCTTTTGGGTTCATCAGAAACCTATGGGTGACGTCACGGATACTACGTCCATATTTTTTACAGTCTATGGTTTTAAGGCGGTATTTTAATTTGGCGCGTTTTTGATGATCCTCATTTGTTCCCGCCTCGCCTTGATGACGTCAGCGCTGACGCGTTCATCCAGCGTCGAGTCTTCAGAGCTGAGGTGAGTCGTTCACGCTTTTTCTCGTGTTTACACAACAATAAAACACACTTTACAGTTTATTAAAGCGACAATCTGCGACTAGTTTCTGCATTGAGTTCACCTCTATCTGTGTGTCTGCTGACCAAAACAATACAGCAGGCGGAGAGGAGCTCTGAGAGGAACATATGATCGGCGTATGTGTGTTTTTCTGATTGTTCGTTTTTTAACGACTAATATCGCATATTTTTATCCGTGAAAATAACAATTAGAAGTTATTTTTTGCCAGATATACGACGTTCGACGCTGAAAACTTTAGTTTCATGTTATCTTTTAAAAGTTGTATGATTTGTCCGTTTCTTGACATACAATGGGTCATTCCAAAACGTGGCTTAATGTAGCTAAACATCAACCAGAGAAACCCAAAGCCAAAACTGTACTTGCAGTTAACCCCAACGACTGTGAACAGATCAATTCCATAGATAAAGTGAAAACATTACATTAAGTATATTATAAGGAAAACGCTTAACGTGGGTTAATGTACATAAACAACAAGCAGGTAAATGGAAAAATTCTATCAGATTTACTCATGATGACTAGGGCGAGACAGAATCTATGGGCATTTTTGCCATTTTTCTGGAGAATTTTGTCAAATCTGTGGATATATGCAGAGTGATTTTAGGAGTATTATAACTAATAACTTGATATATGAAATAAAAATAGTAACTTATGTTTAACATTTACAGTGCAAATATAATTAGATGCACTTATTTAATAAACAAAGCTCATTTATCTTGTGAAAGACAAAAATAGGACTTTACAAACTGTATCAGGGTTCAACGCTAAGAATTTTTTCAACTGGCCCAGTCGGGCCAGTGGTTCAGATCTTTACTTGCCCTGCTAAAATTTTCACTGGCCCCACCAAAAAAAAGTTAATAGCTATTTCTTAGCCACATACAGTATTTTAAATAATGTTTCAAAAGCCAAAGATAATTGGAATACCTGCCCTTTTTATTCAGTATGACTTTTTTAATACAACTGACAATAAAAAATACAATTGTTCATTCATCCATTCATTTTCTTTTCGGCTTAGTCCCTTTATTAATCTGGGGTCGCCACAGCGGAATGAACCGCCAACTTATCCAGCATTTGTTTTACGCAGCGGATGCCCTTCCAGCTGCAACCCATCTCTGGGAAACATCCGTACACTCTCATTCACACTCTTACACTAAGGACAATTTAGCCAACCCAATTCACCTAAACCACATGTCTTTGGACTTGTGGGGGAAACCGGAGCACCCGGAGGAAACCCATGCGAACACAGGGAGAACATGCAAACTCCACACAGAAATGCCAACTGACCCAGCCGAGGCTCGAACCAGCGACCTTCTTGCTGTGAGGCGAACGTGCTACTCACTACGCCACGTGGCGCCAAAATACAATTGTATTTAGCGAAAATATATATATATATATATATTAATATTTATATATATATATATATATATATATATATATATATATATGCATGAATATGCTCCCGGTCAAAAGTTTGGGGTCGGTTTTATTAATTTTTGAAATTAATCAGTTCATCAAGCCGACGTTTATTATATGTAAAAAAATAATTGTTAAATATTTATTACAAATTTAATTAACTGCTTTCTTATTGTATGTTGTTCAAATAAAATTCTTACTCCAGTCATAATTGCTTTTATTACTATTACCATTAATAATAATAACAACATTAATAATTAATATTAGAGTGATTTCTGACGGATCATGTGACTCTGATGACTGAAGTAATGAAGCTGAAAATTCACCTTTAAAATCACTGAAATAAATTATTCAATTAAATGATGAACTACTTTTAAACAGTTATCTTCTAATGCAATAACATTTTACAATGTGTGCTGTATTTATGATGAAATAAATGCAGTCTTGGTGAATAGGAGAAGCTGATTTTAAAATATTTAACAATCATACTGACCCCAAACTTTTGACCAGTTGTGTATATAATATTTTATAAGCCGAAATGTGCACTTTAATTTTGACCCCCACAGACACCTTCACCAAATATAAATCAGAGAGGTCAGACTTTCTGTCACGTTGTCACGTTTTATAAAAATCTATTGAATTAATCAATCTATTAAAGAAACGTTGGCTAGAATTCTGCATTATAGGCTTAAATTAGAGAGAGAAATAACAGATGAAACGTGACTGCATCAGATCATGAAGCAGATCAATGCTGATCTTCCAGCTGTCAGCGCAGAAATGAACAAAACAATTGGCCCAAAACAACATATTATAAGATTAAAATGTGGAATAATTATCAGATGGTAACTTCGGTCAATTTTCCAAACGGATAAACAGCACTTTGTAATATTTCAGCATGCTTTCACTTTCGTTTAAGAAATGAAACGCATATTTGCTGGTAGGAATGACGTCTTACCCGACTCATAATTCTCTATTCATTTAGCCGTACATGGCTATTACACAATCTTAATACACTGTGATATAGCCGGGGTCGGTAGTTCGTTGGATAGTTTTGTTTTCTCACTACAATCGATCCACTCATACGAACAGAGACCACCTCATTCAGGTGATCTCGGACTGATTGATTTGGCGCGGATCCGCGCGTGATTGCTGGATTCACATAAGCCAATCGAACCGCACTAACAGGGGAAACGAGACATATTCCGAAACAAACGTCTATGTGTGAAAGCACCCTAAGATTGTATTTACACGCAATTGACAGACAGTCGCAGCCAAACGTTTGTGACAAGGCAGCACTGTCGCACGCTGGCCCCAGGCCATCAGGCAGTCCTTATTGTCGAACCCTGTGTATTGTAAATAAACCATATGAACATTTTAATATTACTATTATTATAACACAATAAAATTAGTGAAATGAATTTAAAAACTGAATAAATATAAATTTACACACATTTACACAAGTAAATACATAGACTCAATGATTTGCGAAAGATCTGCAGATTTTGCGCGCACAGATTTCGTGTGGGCCTACTCATGACAAACACTTTCCGAAGTCAAAAGAATGAGCTTTGAAACACCAAAACACATTTTTTGAGCTGTTGACAGTCATATATGTGTCCCACGCTGCTATAAACATTATTAGGACACACATAATTGACTAAAAAGTGAAAATTGGTTGTTTTTGCTTTATTTCGAGCAAATTCGCTCTTCCGGTTTGAAACGAATTTTTGAAGCTGCGTCACGCCGATGAGATCCATGTGTGTATTCCAGAGTGGAGAGTGGATGCCTGTCCCGGCCAGAACATTCTGACGTCTCTGTGTGTTCGCCATTAATTCATGAGATAGACTTGGTTCAAACCAACCAGAGCGCTCTATGGACCCTTTTCACACTTCCGCGTTCGCGAAGCGGAAGTCGTCATAGTAGGGTAAACACAGGGATGGCGGCGGCTGGCGCGTATGCGTTTTTGCACTAACGTTAACTCAAAGATCTTGCGACAGAGAGTTGTGATAATTTTAAATTAAAATTTAACATTAATTGTCCATATAGAGAATTCTCTTTGGTTGTCAAAGCTATTCATGTAGCTTTGAGGAATTTAGTTAAAGGTATAGTGCAATACTCTTCTGTCATACATACACTGGTTGATTTGTCTATTGATAGTTATTCATTTCTGGATATTAAATGTAACAACAAGGTCTTGACATCACCACTGACAGAAGAATATTTTCCTCTTCCTGATAATAGAAAAGTTATATCTGAGAGATTTTCTAAAGCGGACACTTTTGATGTTAGAGAAAGATACCTGTCGTTTCCCTTGTTACCTAAAATGAAAGAAGTACATTTCAAAACAATTAATGACATTTATCTGTGTAATGAGTTTCTTAGAATAAGATTTTATTTAGACAGTAATGTTTTCATTTTCAGCTTAAAACGATGCTAAATATTTTTATTTTATAGTTGTTTTTATTGTCAAATCCTTTAGGGACAGATTGTATGAGTGGTTAATGACAAAAAAAATGTAATACCTGCATTTGACATATTGTGAAATTTGGCATTTTTATGAAAAACAAAGAAATGGAGTTTCTGTGTAATAATATGTTGGTTGTAACAAAATGTTATATTCACAAATGTAGATTTGTTCAAGTTTCTTCAAATGATTTCAACATTTTATATAAATCCATAAAACAGGTAAAAACAAAAGGTGCCCCAAAGCTCTCTAAACTTCTGTCAGCTTATATGGACTGACCCCCTGCATGTAATGTATTTTCTTTTGTATTATTAAAGGTATATTTATGTTATTATTATTATTATTTTGTACTATTTCGTTAATTATGTGCTGCTTGGATATAATGTTATATGTTTAACAATTGAAGTTGAAAATGCCTGTTTGTCATTTGAAGGTTAAATAAAATTAAAAACTCAAAGATTTGCAGACCTTTACATTTCGAGATGACAAAAGTTACAAGTTCTTTTACAAGGGATATCTGCACGAATACAAAGGTAAGGCAGTCAAATATGTTATTATTAATGCAAGGGCTATTCGTAAGCTAACTCCTTTGGGTTTTCATGATGCAGTGTCAATGGTAGTGAATATGATGGTAAAAGCTAGAGCACGATGAGAATTAAGGCTGTATAAATGTTCAAAAAGAGAAAGTTCACAGTTCAGATGTTTGTTCTTAAGCTGCATTTTTGCATACGTGTTTATTTACAGGGGAAAAAAAACATGACTGTCGATAAGCAATTATCCCCTCATCGTTAAATACTCAATGTTCAAGGTCTAAGAAATTAGTTAAAACTTGAAATCAACAGCGTGCTGCAACGACAGCTAGAAAAATACAAACAAACGGAGCTTGCAACAGAAAACTAAAGAACAAAACATCTGAACTGTGAACTTAAAAATTATCTTTTTGAACATTTATACAACCTCACACATCGTGCTCTAGCTATTACCATAATACCCACTACTTCAGACACTATACTGTACCATGAAACCCCAAAGGAGTTCGCTTACCAATAGCCCTTGCAATAATAATCACGTATTTGACTGCCTTACCTACGTATTCGCGCAGATATCCCTCGTAAAAAAAACTTGTAACCTTTGTCAATCTTTTACTTAAATGTCGATGAATTCATCTAGTCAAGCCGGTCGACATCTCCAAATGTAAAGGTCTGCAAATCTTTGAGGTAGTGTTAAACGCATACGCTTCAGCGGCCGCCATGGCTGTGTTTACCCTACTATGACGACTTCCGCCTCGCGAACGCGGAAGTGTGAAAAGGGTCCATTGTGTACGCGGCGCAGCTTCATTAATATTCATGATCGCTTCGAAGATTGTACCTTACAGCAGTTGCGGAAGACGCATCAAGCACGAGTGATTTACATGCTAAGTCAATGCAAAGGTGCGAATAGACATCCTGCAACGCGATACGCGCGAATGGCGCCGCGCGTTTGACGCGCTTAACGCCGCAATTCGTGCGAATCGCTTCAGTTTGAAAATGAAATGAAAATGAGCTTCAGCGGACGTTCGCGCCGCGTTAACCAATCAGGAGCTTGCTCTTGTGGGGGTGTGATTATGACATAGCGCCTGTTGTTGTTGGTGTCCTGAGGGAAAACTCGGCTCGGTCAGAAGCACCGCTGAAAGCTTCCATCATCCAGGTTCAGTTTCTGGAGGAGTTTATGAGCTCACAGAGCTCCGTGCACCTCTGAAATAATCTAATGGACTATCAGCCTTCATTAGTGGACTATCAGTGGAATATTAGCCTTCATAAAGCACATAAAACAGTTATTCTCTATAAAACACCTGTTAGCCATTTAGCAATAAAGCTACAGTCACCAAGCCATAGACAGAAGCCCTGCCCATCACGCGAATCTGAAAATAAAGAGAAAGTGCCGTTAAAGTTGACAAATTAATAATTTGGCAAATAATTCAATTACCGATGTCCATGTAAACACAGTCTGTGTGAAAAGGAGCGCGTGCACAAATGGAAACTCCCATTTTTATGCAAAACCTTCCCTCTTTCCCCTTCCCCGACACTCCTACCTAAACAGAGCTGGACACACCCACTTTACTGAGCTTTTCCAAACTAGAGGTGTGAAAACACCATGCTGAGACTGGGGGGTTTCGTGGCCCTTCAAACATTTTTTGAGTAAAAATTATCACCTTATGCGTTTTAAGTCCATTCTTAAAGGAAAATGTTTAACATGGCTTAACATATCTCAACAAGTGGGGCACACCAGAAATCTATTCAAATTTTACTTGTTATTAACACTAATTATTAGCAAAAGATCAAGCCCTGATTCGCTTTGATTCGAAGTGAACAATGTGACATTAAGCGTTTTATCTTTATTGAAGTCCATTATAAGAGCTTATAATGTGGATTAACTTAACAACATCCAGAGAGAATCAAATTTCAATGAAAATATAGTCATAAACACTTTCTGCTGTTTAAAGAACAAGCTTTTAGCATATCAAGTGGACAATATCACTTTAAGCATTCTCCCTGTAGAAGTCTAACATAAGGAAACAGCTTAACTTAACTTAAGTAACTTAACACTGACCAGGGAAACCCAAATTTCTCTCAAACTTTACTTGTGGTTAACACTATTGTCAAAACAATATCATGTTAAGCGTTTTCTCCCTCGTTGAAGTCCCTAAGGAAAAATGACGTCGACTGAAACTTTCCTTCGTACGCCATGCCCACCAAAAGAGCACCCTTTTGCAGTGGAAACGCAAGCCTGATAAAGCTGACCCGCACCGTATTGTTCCACTCAGTGGAAACGGGCCAAAAGTGGCTAGTCTAACCCGCCATAGATGAAATCTACCCACATTCGACAGGCTGGCTAGTGTTAATGTTATCCCTGATACTTCAGTATTTAAAATATTCGTAGGTTTCCATGTGCAAAGAACATGTAATTAGTTCATCCTGCAAACACTCAGTATAAAATGAGCTGATCTGCTGCTAATCCTGAATGTTTAATGACTTCTTAGAGCCATTGAATTAATTTACTTGAGAGCTGCTCTTTTATTCACTCATTATACTGATGTCTTCAGATCAAAACAGTGAGAAGATGAGTGATCCTGAACCCTGCGGAATTAAGGAGGAAGAGACTGAACAACTAATAGGTTTGTGTTTATTTATTACTCTTCAGTAATGAGACGTCATTGAGCGTTCAGATTTGGCAGATTTGATTAGGCAGCACAAACTGCATTGTATGACCACCTTTTGTGCATGTATATTTTTAACATCGATTATATAACAACTAATAAATTAGTGAAAATTTTCAGACATGATGGAGCTGTGAGGTGAGTCATTGCACTTTGTTTCCCATGTGCAAAATCGATTGTTGACTCCTAGACTGTAAATTTAGTATTATCGATATTCACACGCACGATCCTAAACACATTTTGCAGTTTTGTACACACTTGAGTTCTGCTAGAAGACCGTCTGCTGCTGACAAACTGTTAAAAATAATTGCGTCATAACCTGTTTAATTTTCAGATGTGATGGTGAAGGAGGAGAGTGAAGAACTGAGTGAAGATGAGGAGGAACATCATGTCAAAAGCGAAACTGAAACTCAATCAGATACTGAACGTGAAAGTAACACGAAAAGAACAGATGTAGTAAGTTTCACCTGCGTTCAGTGCGGAAAGAGTTTCACTCAGAAATCCAATCTCAGGCGTCACATGATGATCCACACTGGAGAGAAACCTTACAAGTGTTCACACTGCGACAAGAGGTTCATCCATTCTGGAAACCTGACCAAACACGAGAGGAGTCACACTGGAGAGAGACCGTATCACTGCACTACTTGTGGGAAGAATTTCACACAGTCATCTTCTCTACGAACACACAGAAAAACCATTCACAGTAAGTAGATCCTCTGAAGATCCAGTCTATCTGAGTCATATTATTTAGTATAACGCATTTAAAGGGTTCGTATGATGCGGTTGTATGATGCTAACTCTTAACCTGCAAAAATGCATCACGTGATTGCGTGAGAACAATATAAGGTTAAAAGGTGACCTCTCTGTACATAAGTTTAAAATATGGGGCAATCACTTACTTTATCACAGTCTAATCATCTTGTTTACTCCCACCGCTTTTTACAGTGACGTATGACAGAATTTCGCATGCTCAAACTTTAGTGTGATCGTGTCTTTATTTCATAACTTGGATCGAGGTACAAATAAAAGAGCCCTTTCAGCAGATATTAAAGATTTAGTAGTTGGCGCATTGATAAGGAGATCTTTAAGGTGAGATTTGACTGTCGGTTTACAGCTTGTCTGAGCGCAAAATGCTGGATATACAGATTAAAAATATATTCAGCACCACCCCAAAGAGGCATAAAGTAAGTTTGATTGTATCCTTGGTTAATTTGTTGTATTTATTGTGAACAGATGTAGTAAGTTTCACCTGCACTCAGTGTGGAAAGAGTTTCACTCAGAAATCCGATCTCAGGCATCACATGATGATCCACACTGGAGAGAAACCTTACAAGTGTTCATACTGCGACAAGAGATTCAGCCATTCTGGAAACCTGACAAAACACGAGAGGAGTCACACTGGAGAGAGACCGTTTCACTGCACTGTTTGTGGGAAGAATTTCACACAGTCATCTTCTCTACGAACACACAGAAAAACCATTCACAGTAAGTGGATCATCTGAAGATCCAGTCTATCTGGGTCATATTATTTAGTATAACACAATTAAAGGGGTCATATGATGCGGTTGTATGCCTATATCTTTGGATTGTGACAAGCTGTTTGTGTTTATATAAGGTGCCTGATTTCCACTGAGCAGTGATGTTTAGGGTCAGGTTTCTGGTAATCAAGGTACGTTGGCTCTTAAGAGAGTTAAGGTTACGAATGATCCTTGCAATACCACATGCGTTTCTAAAAACATTGAAAATCATGTGAGAATTTGTTAGACGCGCCACTTAAAGGGTCATGAAACCCAATAGATGAGGGGCAGCGACTGAAACAGCTCTGTCACCTTTAAGCCACGGTCACGCTGCACTTTTCACTCCATAGACTTCCATTCATACAAATACGAATATGGTAGACCAGAAACCCAAGCTCATGCGACATGTTTCGAATGTTCCTGCATTTGATTGCCAATAGAAAGCCAAACATGACCTCTCAGTACAGAAATTGTAAATGTGGACCAAACGCTCGCTTTTTAAATATCTATTCACCTTCTTTAAGCCTGGCACTTTTCGCAGTGCCGTACGACAGAATGTTGCATGCTCAAACTCTAGTGTTACCGTGACTTTATTTTATAACTGGGATCGAGGTACAAATAAAAGAGCTCTTTCAGCAGAAATTAAAGATCTAGTAGTTGGTGCATTAATGAGATCTTTAAGGTATGATTTGATTGTCGGTTTACAGCTTGTCTGAACGCAAAATGCTGAATATACAGATTAAAAACACATTCAGCACCACCCCAAAGAGGCATAAAGTAAGTTTGATTGTATCCTTGGTTAATCTGTTGTGTTGATTGTGAAATTTTGCTGCGTATGTTTGTAATTTGAGGCAACAGACGCTGCTGAGTATGTATTAAATGCATGTTTATGCATCGTGTCATATCTCTTAGCTCTTACTGGGAGTTTATGAACTCAAAGAGTTGGGTGCACCTCTGAGAGGATCTAGTGGACTGAAACACGGCTCCAAATGTATCAATGCTGTTTTTCAGTCTTCGTAAAGCACATAAACACACTTAAAAAAACACTTCATAAAACTCATGTTAGCCATTTAGCAATGAAGCTAGATTTATCGGTCAGACAGAAGCCCTGCCCATCACGCAATCCTGCGTTTATTGTGAAACGCATTTGACGCACAACTAAAGCGAGTAAACTCAATGTTCACGCGTCTATTTACGCGCGAATAGCACAATTTATCTGCGCTTGCCGCACCTGGTGTGAACACAGCATTAGAAACTGCAGCAGGGGTGGATTATTCATTCATTTTCCTTGAGCTTTAGTCCCTCATTTATCAAGGGTCGCCACAGTAAAATGAACTGCCAACCATTCCGACATCACCCATACACTCTCATATTCAAACACACTCATACACTACAACCAATTCAGTTGATCCAATTCACCTATAGCGCATGTGTTTGGGCTGTGGGGGAAACCGGAGCACCCAGAGGAAACCCGCGCCAACACAAAGAGAACATGCACACAGAAATGCTAACTGGCCCAGCCGGGACTCTAACCAGTGACCTTCTTGCTGTGAGACAACAGTGCTAACATCTATATTCAGTGGGAAATGCTTGCATTGGCGAGGTGTATCTGCTGTTAGCAAACCACTAAAACGTCATTTATTTGCTTATTTTTCAGAGGGGGTGGTGGAGGAGCGTGAAGACGTGGAGAAACGTCGTGTCAAAAGTAAAAATAAAACTCCCTCAACGGCGGAAAGTAATTTTGTGATGAAACGAACGGCAGAAAGTTTCATCTGCACCAAGTGTGGACTGAGTTTTGCGCGCAGATACCATCTCACGCTTCACAAGAAGAAGTTTCACGTCGAAGAGAAGCCCTGCAAGTGTTCATACTGCGACAAGAGATTCCGGGATTTAAAATACCTGTTAAGACACGAGAGTCTTCACACCGGAGGGAAGCTGTTTCACTGCAGTGTTTGTGGGAAGGGTTTCATACAAGCCTCATCTCTACGAAGACACAAAAAAACCATTCACAGTGAGTAGAAAAATGTGTTGATAACATATTTAAAGTGGTCGTATGATGCAGTTTCTTTGGAGTGTGACAAGCTGTGTTTATATAAGATCTATATAGGCTAATTTCTTGTTCCACTGAGCAGTATTGACCTTATTCCGCTCCGCCCACTTTTAATACTTCGCTCTTCTGGGTTTTGTCATCCAACTTCCGCTATGCTGACACAGTACATCAGACGACTGATTCGGAAAGTCATGACAGTGTATAGTTAGCTGTCATTTTAGAAAAATGGCATATGATGCTAGTTCAGTAAATGTTTTGAGCTGGGAGTACCGTGAAACCTCCCCGCAACGATCAGATGGTCTCATATTGCCCCATCCATCGTTACCGTTAATGTGGGTAGACGAGCCAGAGGTAACTTACGGGGATATTTTTAATCACTTTGTCCTGTCACGAGGAGTAGATGAAGCGTTTATGAAGACTTATAAAAGTACCGAGGCCTTCCAATATTTACACAGTGGGAAAGTTGGTGGTGTTTTACTACACAGTGAGGGGGATTTCGTCTTATTAAGAGCAAATGTGCACCCCAGCCAGTCCAGCAGTTCATGCCACTCAGCGAGGATGCTACTTAGTAAGCAGGGGTCAGTGGAGACTACAGGATGTTCGTGCATCGCTGGTTTAGGAAGGTCCTGCAGCCATGCAGCCTTTATATTATAAAGTAAATATAAGGCAAGTAAACATATAAATAAATAGTAATATACTGTAAGGTCTGTGTTTACATAAGTAAGCCATAAATGTAAACAGTATGCTAACGTATTTGTGTAATAATACACAGTTGCTGACTCGGTTACCATCAGCAGACTTAGGCCCAATCCCAATTCTACCCCTTAGCCCTTCCCCCTACCCCTCTTTTTGCGTGTTCACGTCAAGGGGTAGTGGTGTCCCAATTCTCTGTAGCTTGAAGGCGTAGGGCTAAGGGCAAGGGGTATACACCCCTTCCAACGAAGATTTTTCAGGACCACACTTCAAACAGAGGGTTAAGAAAATTAAGAATGCACCTGCCACAGCGGCAGGATAGCTGAACCCAGAAGGTTGGAGATCCACAAATTAGTATTTTTTTGTCAGTATTATGAATTTTTATGACAAACAAACATATGTTTTCATATATTCATAACCGTGTTCGTGTTTCCCAATATGCTTTTAAAAAAAACGGGGGAAAAAAACAGCTAAATTTGTCGATCTATAATCCATAATCATAACTCCTGTACAGCAGTCCCACAACATTCTGACACTGGATGACACTGGAATACCCTGTCAGTAATGTCTAGTGTCTGGGAATGAGCTTTTACAGTGTCTGCTATAATGTTAATGTGTTTTTGTGTGTTTACATAGATAAATATGGCCACTGTGTAAATACACAGTACAGTTATGATCTTATCGCCACATTAGATGGTTATGATAACATAATATACGCCTTCAGTGATTTCCTGAAGATAAACAACAAACAATAACACAACTGGAGTAACTCCAGCAGTCGTGATCGTCTGATCTCATATGAAGCAAGAGATGGCGATGACATATGATGACGTGTGCAGGTGTTGAAGTGCTGTTCCAATTCTTAGGGGCAAGTTTTGAAGCCCTTCCCCTTAACCCTCGGTTGTAAGGGCCAAGGGGAAGGGCTAAGGGGTACGGGTACAAAAATAGAATTGGGATTGGGCCATAGTTGTCATGGGCAATTTGCTAATTTATTTAGTAATGTTTAAAATTGACCAGAAAACATTGCTTTATATAAACTAACACAGTATTTATTTAAATACTGTTACATTAAACTGTTACATTAAACTTATTTCAGTAAAAACAAAACAATCCATTTTTTTGTAGCTCAGCAGTAAAACAAACAAAAAAGGTTACGTCAAATAAAAAATGACGATCTCTGTGTTAAGGGCATTCGCCCCATCCCTCTCCATCATTCTCATTCTCCTCTCAGATGGCCCGTGGACCCTACTTTGGACATGTCTGGTTTAAACAATATATAACAATAATAAATGGAAAAAAAGAAATAAACATTAACAATATTCTCTTTAAACGAAAACAATGAGTGTAAGCCAAATCAAAAAGATCAACAAAACAATCCTTAAATCTAAAGTATAAACTAGGCGACAAAAATAAATAAAGAAAATAAAAGCGACGTCTTCAGTGTATACGAAACCCGATCTAAACGAAATGGATAGTCTATTAATTAATTTATTTATTCAGAGCTATCTAAATGCTTTCACTTGCTACTTTTTCAGTTTAATTCCTCCCTCACATGTAATGTCAATAGACCGGAGGAGTGAAAACTGCACAGGCCTAATGCTGTGATGTGTGAAGTTGTGTGTAACGCACAGCCTACAGCAGAACTAATCTAATGAGGTTCATGCTTCACTGTCGAGATGATGCATCACTTATTTTTGTCTTCATTTTCAGACCTGGATGTGAAGGACGAGAAGGTCCAGCGGAGAGTTATAAAGAAGGAGAAAAGTTATTTATGCTCTTGGTGTGGAAAGAGCCTTACACAGCAGTCGAGTTTAAAAATACACGAGAGGACTCACACCGGAGAGAAACCATACTCGTGTACTTTGTGTGGGAAGAGTTTCATATGTGCATCGCATCTGAGGCTTCACACGATGGTCCACACTGGAGAGAAACCACACAAATGTGATCAGTGCAGCAAAACGTTTGTTAGCGCTTCAGAGCTGAAGAAACACCTCACAGTTCACACCAACGAGAAGCCTTTTTCCTGTTATTTGTGTGCTAAGAGATTTAACCATCGGTCAAATCTAAAATACCACCTAAAGATCCACTTTGGTGTGAAAAAGCATGCTTGCCTTGAGTGTGGGAAGACGTTTGTTAGAGCTGGAGAGTTGAAACAGCACCAGAGGACTCACACTGGAGAGAAGTCGTTCACGTGTTCTCAGTGTGGGAAGGGTTTCACGCAGTTATCCAATATTAAAAAACACATGAGGATCCACACGGGAGAGAGACCACACAAATGTGAGCAGTGCAGCAAAGCGTTTCTCACTGCTTCAGAGCTGAGGATCCATCTTAGAGTTCATACAAAGGAGAAGATGTAGTCATGTTTTCAGTGTGGAAAGGATTCGGAAGGGGTTTCCACAGGTCATGTTATGGTTAGTCTATTTTTATGCTTGTTTTGAATTCTTTAGAAGTGAAAGTGAAAGTAAGCTGATGCCGTTAACTAAGCAGAACATTAACTGGCAGTTATCAGATTGTACCTGTTAAACACAGCAAAACCTTTCAGGATGATATAAATGTAACACTTTGCCGGCGACACAGTGGCTCAGTGGTTAGCACTGTCACCTCACAGCAAGAATGAATGAATGAATGAATGAATGAATGATTGAATGAAGCCTTTATGAATGAATGCTAATGGGTCAGCGTTAGTACAGACACCACACACACCCAGCGCAGGTTGTTAAACTTTGGCAGAATCCTTTAAGAAATCCGGTCATTGTCCAGCTAACCAGAGGGAATTATTTTAAAGGTCAATGGTTTGAATCTGCATTAAGTTCCTCGTGTTGGCGTGTGTGTTCTCCGGTTTCCCCCACAGTCCAAACACAAGTGCTATAGGGGAATAGGGTAAACTAAATTGGCTGTAGTGTATGAGTGTGAATGAGCTTGTATGGATGTTTCCCAATACTGGGTTGCAGCTGGAAGGGCATCCGCTGTGTAAAACATATGCTGGATAAGTTGGCAGTTCATTCCGCTGTGGAGATCGCTGACGAATAGAGGGACTAAGCCGGAGGAAAATAAATAAATAACACTTTGCCTTCAAAATGATCACTTCAGAGACTAGATTTTAAAAAACAGTCAGAAAAATGTCAATCAACGTGAAGTTTACAAACTAATTTCGAGAGGATCACGTGCTTATGATTTACCACGGCTGGCCGCACATTATCTAATCACGATCTCCCAATTAGGGATGGGCGGATCGATCCTGAAGTATCGTTATTTTCGATACTGGGAATGTATCAAAAGATTTGATCTTTAAGTAAAAGTATCGATCTTTTCTGGGGGGTTTCTTACTGAGTAAAATATCTTAATAATTATTGCGCCACGTATTATATAAATATTTACTTAAATAGGAACATGAATGGGAACTATAATATCCTTCCGCTGTATCTCCGCTAATGGGTCAGCGTTAGTACAGACACCACACACACCCAGCGCAGGTTGTTAAACTTTGGCAGAATCCTTTAAGAAATCCGGTCATTGTCCAGCTAACCAAATGGGAATTATTTTACAAAAAGTCGAGTCGAGTTCAATACAGACAGCCAGTTTATATTAAGCTTTACCTGATGAACACACAGATGCACAGACTGTAAATATAATATGCTGATGGGGAATCATCATATATGATTCTTTGTAATATTAATATGCCAAATCTGAGGGGGAATCCTACTCTAAACTCTGTACTTTATGTAATTTGCGTAAATTGGCATATATCAGATTTCTGTTACATTCACAGGGTTCAGAATAATAGACTGCAGCCTACTCAAGTAAAGACAGTTTGAATTTTTTGTAGTTTAGTTTAAATAGTTTTAAATAAACTTGTTTATCAAGTAAATGACAAAGTTTAGGTACACATCATAACTAGATGAGATGTACTTTTTTAATTAAACAAGGTTTCTGCAGTGTATTATTTTTTGTTATGGTGCCATTTAGGCAATTTTAGTTCTGTTATTTTAATAAATGTAAAAAGGAATCATGTGTTTAATTTATTATTAATAATAAAAATAATAATAATAATGATGATAATTATAATAAAGGTGATAACCATTTTTCTTTTTAATCACTATAAAATATTTAATTAAAGTATTAATATCGATATCGACGATACTTGTCTTGAAATACTTGGTATCAGATCGGAAACAAAAATATTGGTATCGCCCATCCCTACTCCAAATCATATGATTCCCCATCTACTATAAATAACCACAGTTCCAGTCCACAGCTATCTTCGTATGGAAGAAAACCCCCCTTTCCTCCCCCTTCTCCTCCTTTTCCTAGATCGGGCGGCACGGCGGCCCAGTGGTTAGCACTGTCGCCTCACAGCAAGAACACCGGCAACCCTGGTCCTCGCCAGGCTGGCGAGCGTTTCTGTGCGGAGTTTGTATATTCTCCCCGTGTCAGCGTGGGTTTCCCCCGGGTCCTCCGGTTTCCTCCCACCATCCAAAAATATACATGATTCATAACAGATTAAACAATTAAGGCTCTGGTCTAACTCTCTTCCTCCTCAGGTGTTTCCCTTAGCTGCCGCAGCGAGGGAGTTTGAGAGCTTCCTAAGCTCAAGTTCCTTTCTCGCTCTACGAACGGGAGGGAGCCCTGGGCTCGAGGATCCCTTGAGCTTAGGGCTCTCTCCCGTGACAACATGCCAAACAAGCTTATATCAAATCATCAGCTAAGTGTGAACTCTTGAACTATCAAATATGGGAGCGGGAAATCACAGTCAGTAAAACTACCAACAACCTATCAAATATGGGAGCAGGAGCACTTCACAGTCACAAATCTAAGTTCCTCCGTCTTTATCAAAATCTGGAGTACATTATCCACTGTTGTTCTCATAGTTATTCTCATATTTAAGTCATCCAAAGTAATTTTGAAGGTAATTTAAGATAACCATATTAATATGCAAAGCACATAAGTGTTAATCAGTAAAAATCAGGGAATTTGATGTAAAAATTCTAACCAAAAGTGAGAACCCTGTGAAACATCCGATTTTGCAGTTAAATGTTTGTATGCAAAAGATTTCCAGTCATTTGTAAATAGGTTGCAAGTAGGGGTGTAACGAGATGTTAACTGTGGTGATGTGGTCAAAATGATCAACACTTTCTTTTTGTTTGTCTTTGCTTGTAGAATGATATGAACAATAAAAAGCAATAATCATTCCAGCTTCTGTTCATAGGTTTTTTTCAAAAACACTTTTAATAACGCTTCAGTTTTTCTTTCTGCAGACGCAACAAACTTGTAGAATCCTCTGTTATTTATCCTCACCAGCTACAGACTGGTTTGCAGGCAGGAAACCATGGATTGATTGATTGGAATGTCTCGGAAATGTAACCATTAATCCAGACAGCCATGCCATTAAACGTTCTTTGCTTCGATCATATCTGGCACTCTTCAATTCCAATAAGCAGTTCCGGATAACCGAACACCAAATAATCTGTCATTTTTAACATGTAACATGTTTTTCTCTCGTGTTTTCTCGTGATCTCGACATAACTCGTTTTCTCATGATCTTGACAAAACAAAAAGTTCTGCTTTTTCTGACTTTTGTAAGCAAACGCCTACGAAACATCATGGACGAACGCATGTGCTTTTATTTTGACCAGGGACTGAGTCAAACTGAGATAGTTCTATGCCTTTCAGTGATTGACAATTTCGATATCAGTGTCCAACACTTGAGAAGGAGGCTTTCGGCTGTCCGCCTTTATCATCGAAGATAAAGCGATGCTGAGAGTATCGTCAGTTTCATGGCCAGTCAGCTTGAAGGACCGGGACGTCTGCACGGTTATAGAATAATGCTAGAAAGGTGCCATTTAAATGGTTTGCGGCTGATCAGAGAAATGGTAAGAGATGTGCAAATAAGTTTGAGAATAATCAGAACTTTTTGTTATGTCGAGATCACGAGAAAACGAGTTATGTCGAGATCACGAGAA
>CAIGQQ010030823.1:558385-596910 GCA_903798035.1 Danio albolineatus | reverse complement strand
TTGATTTGATCAGATTTTATGTTGATTTGAACTGATTTTATGTTGGTTTGATCTGACTTTATGTTGATTTAATCTAATTTTAGGTTGATTTGATCTGATTTTGTTGATTTAATCTGAGTTTATGTTCATTTACTCAAATTTTGTTGCTTTGATCTGATTTTGTTGATTTGATCAGATTTAATGCTGATTTGATCTGATTTTGTTGATTTGATCAGATTTTATGTTGATTTGATCAGATTTTATGTTGGTTTGATCTGATTTTATGTTGATTTGATCAGATTTTATGTTGATTTAAACTGATTTTTTGTTGATTTGAACTGATTTTATGATGATTTGATCAGATTTTGTTGATTTGATCTGATTTTGTTTATTTAATCTGATTTTAAGTTGATTTGATCTGATTTTGTTGATTTAATCTGATTTTGTTCATTTACTCTAAATTTTTGTTGATTTGATCTGATTTTGTTGATTTGATCTGATTTTGTTGATTTGATCAGATTTTGTGTTGGTTTGATCTGATTTTATGTTGATTTAATCTGATTAACCTGAGATTATTTCAGTTTATTTAAAAAAAGCTCATGAAGTTGGGTCACATAAGGTTAACAACGTGTTCTAAATAAAAAGGTCAATTCATACTTAGTCAAATAGTTGCTGGTAGTCAAAGACTTACATTGTCAATTAACTGTGATTTAAAATTTCACGATTTTCTTAAAAACAGCATGCTTATGATTGTTAATGGTTAGTGGTTCATTAAAAAAAGCATTTTCTCGAATTAAAAATGTATTAAGACCTAATTTGTTATTATTGTGTGTGTGTGTGTGTGTGTGTGTGTGTGTGTAGCTACAGGACACCAAGCAACCCCTGTATCATCACCCTTGAAATTTTTTACAATTGGACCACTGCTAGTAACAATCACATGTCTTCTTTTGGAAAAACCTTCATGATAATCTTAACTGGGGGGAAATTTGATCACTGCAACCAAAATTCTTTCTCACAATTTAGGTAAAAGAGGTTTATTTTAAACTGATCCAAAGGTTATATCTTCTTTTCATTGCGTGTGCAGATTTTGAACATCTTCTTGGGCATTTTTAATGTTTCCCAAAGGTTTGCTGCATTTATAAAGCGCCTTGAGTCTTGAGGTTGTTCAGTATGATGTGATTTACTTTCTATGTGTGATTTAATTGGACAGGAATCACAGGACTGATCTTTCTACTGTAGACAATGACCATAGACAAGACAGAAATACAGTAGTGACTGCAGGATGAAGTAGTGGAGTAAAAGTACCAATACTGCACTAAACATGTGCTCAAGGGGAAGTAAAAGCCCACATTTATAAAAATACTCAGTAAATTACAATTCCTGAGAAAAACTTTTCAGTTACAGCGGTCTTGAGTATTTGTAATTAGTTACTTTGCACCACTGCTAGTAACAATCACATTCACTATATCAGAAATTAACATTGTCACTATTTTATATATTAAGATTTCACATTTTCACTAGTGGCTATTCAGTTATCAATAACCCAGTTATTAACATCAAAAATTAAAATTAAAGCAGCAAAGCATTTTGTCAACAGCCTATACATCCAATAGGCTCGCTTGGACGTGATGACGTCAGCGCCGATGCGTTCATTCAGCGTCGAGTCTTCAGGGCTGAGGTGAGTCGTTCACGCTTTCTCTCGTGTTTACACAACAATAAAACACACTTTATAGTTTTAATACCTTTATTAAAGCGGAATTGAACACCGTAGGTGCCCTTCGAAGCAGTGTATCGCTTTTTCCGGTGTCGCTAGCGGTCGCAGAAACGTGGCAGCCTCGGGATATCGGATGACGTCCCCAGTGTAAACTTTGCCAAAGATTTGGACAAAGGACTTTGTTCGCTCGGTGAATGTGTAAAATTATCATCGCCTAAACATAACAGCATGTAAACGATTATACCATTGTGCAGAATATTCGTCTTACACGAAGCGTTTGCTATGTAACGTTAGGTTACAGTGAGCCAGCAGCATTAGATATGCTAATTTCATCCATTCGTTAGCAAGATTAGCCATTTAACATCCAGCAGGATTGGTTTTATGTTAGTAGTTGTCCGTAAACTGTGCTAAGCCTCTCCTTTGTATGCCGTGTCGGATGTGGTGAACAGGCAAGCTGCCATCGCTCGAAAAAAAAAATCCGAGGAGGCCCGTAAATTACAGGATGTTTAATTCGAGTAAGGTTTACTCAAGTTTGCAAACATACTTTAGCTCATACTCGCTGATAATATAAAAGTATTCGTTGTTGGGTTCAGACATACACTACAGCCAATTTAGCTTATCCAGTGTTTGGACTTGTGGGGGAAACCGGATCACCCGGAGGAAACCCACACCAACACGGGGAGCCAGCCGGGACTCGAACCCACTAACCATTACATTTTCCTATTTTAGAATTGCAAATGTCTCCAAACAGTCAGTCTGTAGAGAATAGGGGGTGTTTACAGATCTTCTGTTAAAGTTAATTCATGTTACAGTTCTTTACACGTTACGTTTTTTTATTAGTTAAAGAATAGCATATATACATTTTACAAGAGCAAACATATACATGCCAGACAGAGGGTAATTATAAGTAAAATACAAATATACAAAATGTACATTTGTATAATTAAATACATTATGGAGTTTACAAATGTTTAAAGTGCTTTCTTGTTTAGAGAGTCTCTGATACTGGTAATATACGCATATTTCAGTCATCATTCATTCATTTTCTTTTCAGCTTAGTCCCTTTATTAATCCGGGGTCGCCACAGCAGAATCAACCGCCAACTTATCCGGCATTTGTTTTACGCAGCAGATGCCCTTCCAGCCACAACCCATCTCTGGGAAACACATCCATACATTCTCATTCACACTCATACACTACGGACAATTTAGCTTACCCAATTCACCTGTACCGCATATCTTTGGACTGTGGGGGAAACCGGAGCACCCGAAACCCACGCAACCACGGGGAGAACATGCAAACTCCACACAGAAATGCCAACTGGCCCAGCCGGAGATCGAACCAGCGACCTTCTTGCTGTGAGGCGAACGTGCTATTCACTACGCCACCGTGGCGCCTTATTTCAGTCATCAATACCTTAAAATTTGGTTTCTTATTACTAAATTTACATTTATGAATGTAACATTTTGTTAACATAAATTTTCCCTTCGGCTTAGTCCATTATTTATAAGGGGTCGCCACAGTGCAACTTATCCAGCATATGCTTTACACAGCGGATGCCCTTCTAGCTGCAACCCATTACATGGAAACATCCATTTAAACCCATTCACACACATCCACTGTGGGCAACTTAGCTTATTCAATTCACCTATACCATGTGTCTTTGGACTTGTGGGGGAAACCGGAGCACCCGGAGAAAACCCACACCAACACGTGGAGCCAGCCGGGACTCGAACCCACTAACTATTACATTTTTTTCTTTTAAAGTTGCAAATGTCTTCAAACAGTCAGTCTGAAGAGAATAGGGGGTGTTTTTAGATCTTCTGTTGAAGTTACTTCATGTTACAGTTCTTTACATGTTACTTTTTTTATGTATTTAAAGAACAGCATATAACATTTTTACAATGCAAACATATACATGCCAGAGGGTAATCTATAAATAAAATACAAATATATAAAATGTACATTTGTATAATTAAATACGTTATGGAGTTTACACATGTTTAAAGTGCTTTTTTGTTTACAGAGTCTATATTCACATATTTCAGTCATCAATGCCTTAAAATTGGGTTTCATATTGGTAAATTTACATTTATGAATGTAACATTTTGTTAACATTTATTTTCTTTCGGCTTAGAACCGCATATAACATTTTACAATACAAAAAATATCAACGCCAGTGTGTAACTATAAATTAAATACAAAAATACAAAATGTGCATTTGTATAATTAAATATGTTATGGAGTTCAGTGCTTTCTTGTTTAGAGAGTCTCTGATACTGGTAATATATACGCATATTTCAGTCATCAATACCTTAAAATTTGGTTTCTTATTAGTAAACTTATATTTATGAATGTAAAATATTGTTAACAATAATTTTCCTTTGACTTAGTCCATTATTTATAAGGGGTCGCCACAGCGGAACTTATCCAGCATATGTTTTACACAGCTGCATCCATTTAAACCCATTCACACACATCCACTGAGGACAACTTAGCTTATTCAAATCACCTTTACCACGTCTTTGGACTTGTGGGGGAAACCGGAGCACCCGGAAATAACCCACACCAACACAGGGAGCCAGCTGGGACTCAAACCCACTAACCATTAAATTATCTTACTTTAAAGCTGCAAATGTCTTCAAAACAGTCAGACTGTAGCGAATGGGGGGTGTTTACAGAACTTCAAGTTAATTCATGTTACAGTTCTTTACATGTTATTTTTTTTTATTATTTATTTATAGAACAGCATATAACATTTTACAATATAAAAAATATAGATGCCAGCGGGTAACTTATTAAATACAAATATACAAAGTGTACATTTGTATAATTAAATATAATTAAATACATTAGGGAGTTCACTAATTTTTAAAGTGGGTATCTTTATTTATCTTTGGGTTTGGCTTTCTTGTTTAGAGAGTCTCTGATACTGGTAATATATACACATATTTCAGTCATCAATACCTTAAAATTTGGTTTCTTATTAGCAAATTTACATTTATGAATGTAAAATTTAGTTAACATTTATTTTCCTTCGGCTTAGTCCATTATTCATGAGGGGTCGCCACAGCGGAACTTATCCAGCATATGTTTTACGCAGCGGATGCCCTTCTAGCTGCAACCCATCACTTGGAATTATCCATATGCACCCATTCACACACATCCACTGTGGACATCTTAGCTTATTAAATTCACCTATACCACACGTCTTTGGACTTGTGGGGGAAACCGGAGCACCCGGAGGAAACCCACACCCACACAGAGAGCCAGCAGACACTTGAATCCACTAACCATTACATTTTCTTGTTTTAAAGCTGCAAATGTCTTCAAAACAGTCTGTAGCGAATAGGGGGTGTTTACAGATCTTCAGGTTAAAGTTAGTTCATGTTACAGTTCTTTACATGTTTTATTATTTATTTATAGAACAGCATATAACATTTTACAATACAAAAAATATAGACGCCAACGCGTAACTATAAATTAAATACAAATATACAAAGTGTACATTTGTTTAATTAAATACATCATAGTGTTCACTGATTTTTTTAAAGTGGTTTGGCTTTCTTGTTTAGAGAGTCTCTGATACTGGTAATATATACGCATATTTCAGTCATCAATACCTTTAAATTTGGTTTCTTATTAGTAAATTTACATTTATAAATGTAAAATTTTGCTAACATTAATTTTCCTTCGGCTTAGTCCCTTTATTAATCTGGGGTCGCCACAGCGGAATAAACCGCTAACTTATCCTGCATATGTTTTACAAAGCGGATGCCCTTCCAGCTGCAACACATCACTGGAAAACATGCATACACACTCATTCGCACACATACCCTAAGTCCAATTTAGCTTATCCAGTTCACCTATATCACATGTCTTTGGACTTGTGGGGGAAACCGGAGCACCCAGAGGAAACCCACACTGACACAGGAAGCCAGCTGACACTCGAACCCACTAATCATTGCGTTTTCCTATTTTAAAGTTGCAAATGTCTTTAAAACAGTCAGTCTGTAGCGAATAGGGGGTGTTTACAGATCTTAAAGTTAAAGTTAGTTCATTTTACAGTGCATTTAGTTCCTCCGCTTTGAATCTTTTCTTATTATTCATTTAAATAGCACCATAAAACATTTTACAATACAAAACATATACATGCCAGAGGGTGATTATAAGTAAAATAAAAATACACAAAATGTACATTTGTGTAATTAAATAAATACATTATAGCGTTCACTGATTTTTAAAGTGGTTTGGCTTTCTTGTTTAGAGAGTCATCAATACCTTTAAATTTGGTTTCTTATTAGCAAATTTACTTTTATGAATGTAACGGGGTCCCCGCGGGTCAAGTCTTGAAACGTCTTGATTAAATTTTCGATTTTTGAGGTCTGAAAATGTCTTGAATTCTGTAGTTTTCCATAAGGAGGTCTTACATTTCACATGGGGTCTTAAATTTCATGTCTGACTCGTCATTTTTATATATTTTTTTCAACCGCAATTGGCGCAACATTTGGGGGCAGCCCTTCGTGGGTGCAAGAGAAATTATGCTTTTATATTTATGACCATGGGCGCCACGGTGGCCGAGTGGTTAGCACGTTCGCCTCACAGCAAGAAGGTCGCTGGTTCGATCCCCGGCTGGGCCAGTTGGCATTTCTGTGTGGAGTTTGCATGTTCTCCCCGTGGTTGCGTGGGTTTCCTCCGGGTGCTCCGGTTTCCCCCACAGTCCAAAGATATGCGGTACAGGTGAATTGGGTACGCTAAATTGTCCATAGTGTATGTGTGTGAATGAGAATGTATGGATGTGTTTCCCAGAGATGGGTTGTGGCTGGAAGGGCATCCGCTGCGTAAAACAAATGCTGGATAAGTTGGCGGTTCATTCCGCTGTGGCGACCCCGGATTAATAAAGGGACTAAGCCGAAAAGAAAATGAATGAATGAAATTATGACCATGATAGGAGCGCTTGTTTGTGGGAGACCGATGACTGGAATTTTGTCTGTATTATAATTACACATCAAAATAAAACTAAATCCACCAATATTTGAAGACCATTATGATCTCCACTTTGAAGTGCATATTGCACACAAACATACCATTTGGAATTTATGTCTTCAGATGGACAAATTAAGTCAATTCTGTTAGTTTCAACAGACCTGAGTAAATGATGTAATTAGCTATTGTAATGTCTACAGAGTAAAACTATCATAATTTATTTTTAATCAAGCAGTGTAAATTAAGCAAATTTGTCTGTTTCTTTCTTCAGTTTGGCTGTAAATACTGGAATATTCCCATCAGTCTACGAGTGAAGATGAGCATCACGTACGGGACGGAGTTTATTGAAGCCAGTGCGAAGATGAGTGATCCAGAACCCGACATAATTAAACAGGAAGAGACTGAAGAATTAGGTTTGTTTATTAATTTCTCTTCAATATTATTTCTTTTTAAAATTTTACTTTTTGTATTAACATTATCTGTTATGCACAAAGGGTCTGAGAGTAGCTCAGTTTTTATATGCTGTATGTCCTGTACATGTGGTTGAATAGACAATAAAGCTATTTGTAAAACAATGAAAAGACTTTCACTTTGACATCAGTAATGAGGCTGAACAACAGTGAGCTTGTGAATCTTTTTAGCACTTCATCAGTCTTGGATGTTTTTCCTATTACCTTTTATTTTATATTGGTTACAATTTGTCATTTAAAATGCAATTCATCCTTTATTTTGCTTCATGCAATAAATTTCGCCATATATATTTACATATATGTAAAATATATTATATAGTGTTGGGTAAGTTACACTAAGTAATACGCTTGTTTCACGCAGGCGCCATTTTAAAACACGAAAGCGAGGCTGCGGTGGGAAGAAATCTGGAGGTATAGGATCAGTACTGTAAATATTGCAACAACATGCTGTGTACTACAAACCTCCAGCTGCTGCTGTGATTTCAAAATGCAGAAATGGTGTAAACATCACTTTAATATCATTCAGTTTAGTTTAATTTAAACAATTAAAAACATATTAGACGTCAAACAACGTCACTTTAAGAGCAATACGCTGAAGCGTCCTTCTAGACTTCAGTTCATGGCAGCAGGAAAACACAGTGGGGGCTTTTCTGCTTCAGCCTACGTAACCCAATGAGCGATTAAATAACGCAGTCCTCTGTAGCACACCCCTGTGTTGTCTGTAATAGTGTTGTCCTGGTACTGAAGCTTTTAAAAAATGTCCATTTCCAGCTAATAATTAAGCATTGCTAAGTTCATAAACAGCTGATTTGCCATAGTTTTCGCCAGTGCTCAACAGAAATCACTGTGATTGGCCGTGAAGGTCATTATTTAACCGCTCTTCAAAGATTGCAAACACAGATAGACGGACACTGGAGCCGTGAAGATCAGTCGACTCATTAAGCGGATCGCTCGTCTGCGTTTGCTCTCAGTGAACATCAGCGAAGTTCCACAAGTGTGGTGAACTGATGACCGTCACGGCCAATCACAGTAATTTCTGTCGAGCACGTGAACATAACAGCCAATCATCTGTGTTTAAGAACGCCATCAACATTGCCTTAAATGTTGACGGGAAACAAAGTTTTTTTTTTTTTTACACTTCAGAACCAAAATGTTGTATGGTGACGAGTCTAATAAAGTGACAGAAGCAGTTCATTAACTCTCTTTTTAAGGCTAATGTGACTGCGGCATAATTCCTACACCGTTCACCTGATTTGGATGTAAATACCCTCAACTTAAAGCTGACAGTCTGCAGTTAAAGCACATCTTGTTCGTTTCAGTTCAAATTGATTGTGTCGGTGTATAGAGCCAAAAAAGAATTGTGTCTATGTCCAAATATTTATGGACCTAACTGTATATTATCCTGAACACATTTTACATACACGTCTATTTTTAGTCAGAATTGCTCACACTGTCGAGCCCTGCTAGAGCACCATCTCCTGTTAGCAAACTGTTAAAAACTCACCTCTTTAAATCTGACTTATTTACTTCATTTTTAGATGTGATGGTGAAGGAGGAGGGTGAAGATCTGAGTGACGATGAAGAGAAATATCATGGCATAAGTGAAGAAGAAGCTCAATCAGAGATTGAGCATAGTTTTTTCTTGAAAACAACGGCCATAAATGGTTACATCTGCACTCAGTGTGGAAAGAGTTTCAGGCACAACCGCGATCTCATCCGTCACATGATGATCCACACTGGAGAGAAACCGTACCCGTGTTCATACTGCGAGAAGAGATTCAATGATCCCGGATACCTGAAAGCACACGAGAGGATTCACACTGGAGACAAACCATTTCAGTGCACCGATTGTGGGAAGAGTTACATACAATCATCTTCTCTGCGAATGCACAGATTAAAATATCACAGTAAGTAGATCATCTGAAGACACAGACCTTCCATCAGTGTAGCAACACGCCACTCTTGCGTGGCACTAACCATTGAAATCAATTGTTTTTTGTAGTGCAGCACCTTAAGAATGTAGGCAATTGCAGAAGTAAACTTATGGAAAGACAGAGCAGATGAAGTTGAAGTAATTTGCTTGATTGTAGCCTAGTTCTGTGAAACATTTAATTCAGTCAAACAATTGTGCATGTAGAGTACTATACGTTTGACATTTAGCAGACATGACGGAGCTGCACAGTGTGCTTTGTTTCCCGCGTAGGATCTCATCGCACTGTTGAGCCCTGTTATGCTGTGTTCACACCAGACGCGGCGAGCATGGAGAAATCGCGCTAATCAACGCGCGTCAAATTCACTTCACAACAGACGCGGATTCACGTGATGGGCAGGGGTTCGATCTATGAACTGGTGACTCTTCATTGCTAAATGGCTAACATTGATTTTATTGAAGGAATAACTGCGTTTATGTGCTTTATGAAGACTGAAAAACAGCGTCGATTTGTTTGGAGCTGTATCTGAGTCCACTAGATCCTTTCAGAAGTGCACCGAGCTCTGTGAGCTCATAAACTCCTCCAAAAACTCAACCTGTATGATGGAGGCCTTCAGCGGTGCTTCTGACTGAGCCGAGCCCAGTTTGATGAACTGTTGTCGGTGTCGGCAGGAGGATTTCCCCCGGGACAACAGGCCATCAACAGGTGCTACGTCATAATCACACCCCCACAAGAGCAAGCTACCGATTGATTAAAGCCTGGTTTATACTCGACGCGTCTACTAGTTCGCTTGAGTGCACGCGGCAAATGTGACGTCATGGAGTTTGCGTATGTTCGCTTTGGGTGCGCGCGACATGATTTCGGCTGGCGGAGCGCATGGTTTTTTTTTTTTGAGACTCGCACGAAAAGTGTGTGCGGTGCCGCGACTGATTTCAGTCGAATATGAAACGCTTTGAAGAGATTTTGTCTGAAACACGTAAGACTATACAGACACCTTCATGATCCGTGATCATAGAGATAACCAGGTGATCAATCATTCTTGGTTCGAAATGGCAACAGCCGTGGGAAAGGAGGAAAGTTTTTGTTAAAAGGTTTGGGAAAACCTGAGGGATGAGTTTATTAAAGCCAAAAAAGGCCAATAGAGGCACAGATACACAATTACATAATATGTTTTACCACCATATATAGGTTTTACACTGATGTATATATTACAATTGAATTTAGGCAAGGCAAGTTTATTTATATAGTACATTTCATACACAGTGGCAATTCAAAGTGCTTTACATAAACAGAAATAAAGTATAAGAAAATAAAAACAAATAATAAAAAACAGATTAAAATGAGTTAAGACAAGTTATAAAAGAATGAAAAGAAAAGAAAAGAAAGACGCAATAGTGCGATCTGTTGGACGCAGCACAGTGCTCATTCAGTAAAGGCACAGCTAAACAGATGTGTTTTCAGTCTTGATTTGAATGTGCCTAATGTTGGAGCACATCTGATCATTTCTGGAAGCTGATTCCAGCAGCGAGGGGCGTAATAGCTGAAAGCAGATTCACCCTGCTTTGACTGAACTCTTGGAATTTCTAGTATATATGATCCTAAAGATCTGAGTGATCTGTTAGGTTTGTATTCAGTCAGCATATCTGTAATGTATTGGGGTCCTAGGCCATTTAGTGATTTATAGACAAGTAATAATACTTTAAAATCTATTCTGAATGTAACTGGGAGCCAGTGTAGAGACCTGAGGACAGGTGTGATGTGCTCTGATTTCCTGCTTCTGGTCAGAATCCTGGCCACAGCGTTCTGGATGAGCTGCAACTGTCTGACTGTCTTTTTGGGAAGGCCAGTGAGGAGTCCATTACAGTAATCCACCCTGCTGCTGATAAAAGCATGAACAAGTTTCTCTAAGTCTTCACTGGAAACAAAGCATCTAATTCTTGGAATGTTTTTGAGATGATAGTATGCTGATTTAGTTACTGCTTTGACATGACTGCTGAAACTGAGATCTGACTCCAGAGTCACACCAAGATTCTTGACCTTATTTTTTGTTGTATGACCCTTAGAGCTGAGGTACGCATTCACCTTGAGAACCTCATCTCTGTTCCCAAAAGCAATGACTTCAGTTTTCTCTTTGTTTAACTGAAGGAAGTTTTGGCACATCCAATTGTTAATTTCATCAATGCATTGGCAGAGGGTGTCAATGGGGCTGTAGTCATTAGGCAGTAAGGCTATGTAGATCTGAGTGTCATTTAAAACAATTTAATAGTAACAAAACTATAATTAAGGAACAAATTATGTCTTTGATAACTGGACTGGAATATTTGAACCAATCGGTTTACAACATGATGCACTGTTTTTCTAGGCTTTATGGTGATAATGGTCAGGAATGTTGGACCATTATTGCCTTTTTAGCATAAGTAGAGGACAGAAACTAGCCAGACAATAATGTGTGAATTGTGGAGCGGGCTACATCTAAAAAACCTCTGTATTATTTAAAAAGTGTACTTTTTTTGCTTTTATTATTTCCATATTAAAAATATATATTTGTAGAGCAGCCCATGTTCTGTTGTCACTAATATTTTATCAAATTGTAATAGGAAGAGCTGTCCGAGATGAGAACAAAAGCAAGTGATGCTTCAAAGTTTGATTTAAAGTTTTTTGAATGTTATAAAAATCTTTATAATCATTAAAACAATTTTATAAAAGCAATAAAAATAATTAGTTTTAAAATGTTGATCGATATAATGATATGACGTAGTTCCAGAAACTTTCTACTTCTCTGTTTATCCGTCTGACTTCCCGGTCAGTTTCTTTTGAGCACCCCCTGTCGTTTTAAAGTATCACAACGGCGAACGCGGCGAGTATAAAGGCGTCCGTTTCGCGAGGTGCGCAGGCACTCAGCGGAGGCGTGCGATGCAGCGCCAGGCGAAAGTATAAATCTAGCTTAATGCAGCGTGAATGTCTACTGAAGTTCAGATTTTGAAACTCGCGATACACGCGTCAATAGCGTCAAACCCTCAACTCACGCCACTTCATCACACCACAGGATGTTTATTCGCGCCTTTGCATTGACTCGCCATGTAAATCACTTGTGCCTGACGCTTCTACCGCATCTGGTGTGAACGCAGCATGAGAACACTGTCCGCTGTTAGCAAACTGTTAAAAACACGCCTCTTATAATTAATGTACTTCATTTTCAGATCTGATGGTGGAGGAGGAGGGTGAAGAACTGACTGAAGGTTATTTATTTAAAACAACAGCTGTAACCGGTTACATCTGCACTGAGTGTGGAAAGAGTTTCAACTGTAAATACTATTTCAAGCTACACATGATGATGCACACCGGAGACAAACCACACAAATGTGATCAATGCGACAAAACGTTTCTGAAGCCTTCAGACCTGAAGAACCATCTTAGAGTTCACACGAACGAGAAGCCTTATTCGTGCTCTGAGTGTGGGAGGAGTTTCACACATCAGCTTTACTTGAAAGCGCATGAGAAGATCCACACTGGTGTGAGAGAGTTTGTGTGCGTTAAGTGTGAGAAGACTTTTATTAGAGCTGGAAACTTGAAACGACACCTGAGGATCCACGCTAGAGAGAACCCTGAAAATGAGTCCAACTCCAGCAAGAGATTCGATCCGACACAAATCCTGAAAACACATGAGATAACTCACACTGAAGAGAAGCTGTACCCATGTGCTCAGTGTGGGAAGAGCTTCACACAGTTTTCATACCTTCATCAGCACATGTTGAGCCACACTATAGAGAGACCTCACAAATGTGATCAATGCAGCAAAACATTTTCAAGCCTTTCCCGTCTGAAGGATCATCTCAGGGTTCATACAAACGAGAAGCCTTATTCCTGCTCCATGTGCGAAAAGAGTTTTAGATATCGGTCCAATTTAAAAGACCACGAGAAGCTCCACACTGGTGTTAAAGAGCATGTGTGCTTAGAGTGTGGGAAGAGTTTTATTAGAGCTCGAGTGCTGAAACAACACCGGAGGGTCCACACCGGAGAGAAACCGTACAAGTGTTCACAATGCGACAGTAGATTCAGTCTGTTACAAGCTCTGAAGCAACACCAGAGGATCCACGCTGAAGAGAAACCAGACACGCAGTCAGTGTCTTCATGAACATGAGGATCCACACTGGAGAGAGAACTCTCAATTGTGATCAATACAGCAAAACATTTATGACTGCTTCAACAATTTAATTCAATTCACCTTTATTTCTATTGCTCTTTTACAATGTAGATTGCGTCAAAGCAGCTTCATATGGATTATAGTAAATTGAAACAGTGTCGGTCCAGAGTTAAAGGTCAGTTTAGGTCAGTTCAGTGTGGTTTAATATTCACTACTGAGAGTCCAAACACTGAAGATTAATCCATCGATGCGCAGCTCTACAAGTCCTGAACCATGCAAGCCAGAGGCGACAGCGGCGTGGAAAAAACTTCACCAATTGGCCAAAGTGAAGAATAAAAAATCCTAGAGAGAAACCAGGCTCAGTTGGGCACGACCATTTCTCCTATGGCCAGACGTCTTGTGCAGAGCTGCAGTCTAGGCGCCGAAGGCTGGAGAACGCTGGACATCCATCGTGGAGAAGCCTCAGGTAGGAGTGGTCACCGACTGGTGCACAGGCTGGCCCTTCAGTCACTGAGGTCTTACAGTGATCGATCTCATGCTCTCCACTCCTTCATGACCACCACAGCAGCTGCTCAGGATACGGCCTGGTCCAGGATTATGAAAACCTTGGGAAATATAGAAAAAACAGACTAACATAAGCATAGATGCCGTTCAAATTATAATGTCTTTTGGGAAGTGTTCCCGGCTCCGGTTGCCCTAGATAATCCAGACAGACAATCCTTTAGAGCATTTGTTTTATGTGTATGCTAATGATATTATTCAACACTGAAGAAACATCTGAGTTCATACAAAGGAGAAGCCTTATCCATGTTCTTCAGCTCCATCAGAATCTTGTTCAGCCCCCCACAAGGATTTCCTAATGATTCTTCCTATTGCCTTTCATGAGATAACTCGTGCAGTTTCTGTGTAAAACTCCTGGCCAGCCTTAAGTCTCCAGCATACTGAAGAGCAAACTGAAAAGTCCTTCTGAAACTAAGTTATATTTGAGTTTGTTATCTGCATCAGATCACCAAAGTGAAATTTTGAGGGAGTTCATTTTGGCTCCTGAACATCTTTGAGCAGTGATCGAACTATACCGTGGCCTTTGGGGGAGCCCACTATTTTTTTTTCTATAGGTGGGGGGTGGGTCGGGTTCGCGTTGATCTTGAGGGTGCACTCACAATACGTTATCCACACTGTGCTGAGGCGCACGGTTCGTTTGACAAGTGTGAGTGCTCCGAATTGGGCTCAGATGTGGTTCAGTTTGCTGGCCCTGGTCCGGTTGGAAGAAGTGTGCCAGAGCGTGGTTTGATTGGGCTTTGGTGCGGTACGCTTGTAGTGTGAGTGCAGAGCGCGCCTGAGCTGGAAACTGAAGACGCGGCGTCACTTTTAAGAGACTGTTTCATATGGATTTATTAATCATTCTTACTGTTCAATGAATATTAACTGTCGTAGTTTATTAAAGACGCAAACCGTTCACTGCTCGACAGTTGCACCTTCAGCAATCCTAATACCTACAGCACGAGGACTTCATGATCATTTATGAGCGTCGAACGTGGTGAATCTGTTTAACAATATATTTGACTGTGTGTCAGTGCATATCAAATAACTAAACTGATATAACTAAAGCAGACTCCACTGTGCTGAGCGAGAGCGCTTCTCTTCTGTTAAACAAAACAGTCGCGTCATTGATGACGTGCTCAGGTTCAGAAGGCAAAACGCAGTGTGAGTGATGGCCGAGGGGGAAAGGGGAGGGGGACAATCGCTCCTTAGCACGGTTCAAGGCAATAGTGATGGGTCATTCTTGAACCATTTGTTCATTTTTAACTAATCTTTAATGTGACTTGAGAACGATGAGTCCTCTCAGGGAGTGATTCGTTCATTCGCGCATGCGCACGTTTGTGCATTTAGAGGCGGAAAAATATTTGATTAGTTTATCTCTCGAGTCCTCGGTTTGAGTCAGTTGTTCATCACGTGAAAGACAGAAGCCAGTCATATACATCTAGAGGTGGAAAAAGATTTGATCCGTTCATCTCTCAAGTCCTCTGGTTTGAGTCATCTCATAATATTCTGTTGTGTGATGAACAAACGACTCAAAAACCCGAAGACTCGAAAGATGAACTAATCATGGGTGTTTCAGACTGTGTGCATTGATTAAGCTCACATGGGACTGTCAGCGTCAGGTGAACGAAGGACTCCTTTTTGAAGACATGCCAACAGAGGTGAGCAGAGCTAATGAAGGATTATTTTCTTAGTCTTAGTAGAGTTGCATTGTACAGTAGTATTCTAGTTATGACTTGTAGTGTGATCAGCGTTTGGGCTAGTTGTAGATTTGTTTGGAAGCATCTTATAATATTTATTTTGGCGAATTAATCAAAATGACTCAAAAAACGAGACTCAAAGGTCCGAGTCAGTAAAATGATCCGAACTTCCCATCACTACAAGGCAAATGTACCTAGTGTGAGTACACACTAAAAGGCGTCACATACTGGATTCGCCGCTCAACGCTGCGACACGGCGCGCACTTGACAGTTGGAAGTATCACACACCAGACGCGCACATTCGCACGCTATTTAAAATAAAACTATTTAGATGGCGCTCTGTGGTGCGGTAGAAATGTGAAGTGTCCTGAGTCGTGGCTGGGCGCAGCGGACACTGGTGAGCGTACGCCGATAGAAACTTATGTTTAGAATTCGTAAATGCGTGGTGCGTCTCCAAGCAGTGCATCCAGTGTGCCACCCCCTTAAGGGTGGGGGTTGGATCAGGCTCGCTATGATCTTGACAGGTACTTGCCACAATGATGTAGGCTGTATAACACACAGGATCCCTGTTCTTAAACAACAATATATAAACAAAACAATCTATAAATATAAAACAAATGTTTAGATAAGTGTACTTGATATTACTAAGTAGGCTAAATGAACAAAACATTACGAAGGTTTCGCTTTACTTTCTCGCTTGTTTTTAAATTATAACTTTCTTCGACCCTTGACAATATGTTTGAAGAATTCATGTTTACATGCATCCTAAACAACAGAACATCGTTGTCTAATTTTACCTGCAGTGCTTCTGCGAGAGGAATACTGTTGTGTCTTCAGTTAGTTTCACTTTTGCCTTGGCCCACGTGGGTGCATAGGAGGAATGAACCATGGCAAGATGATCATCTATTTCATATAATGTTCACTTAACGTCTTGAGCAATGTAGATTCATAGTTTACTCGCAACAGGACAAGTGGCACAAACACACAGCTTACACGTCACTGTTCCCACTGTTTGGTGCTCTTTCTCCGGCACAGAACGTCAGCTTTTCTGAGGTAAAGTCTAGATCGGATACGTGGCCGGCCGGAAGTGCGATATGCACATCAATATAGCAGCGTTTTCTTATGACACTGTAAAACTAAATGTAATATTTGTACAGTACTGTGATGGTTGGGGTGGGGGGTAGGCATTACAAAAATACAATTTATTATGAAATTTAATAGATATCACCAATAATACTCGGTACAACTAGTGTTTTTACATTACTGTGATGGTTTGGGTTCAGGGTTGGGGTAGATGTTAATAAAATACAACAAATTGGAAATTTAATAAATAATTTACATGTAAATAATTCTCGTTAACTTCCAGCCGCAACCATATCCGATCTAGCAACAACCCTTTTCTGACTGTGCGTTAAGCATGTAAGCAGCCTCTATTGACCTTATTCGTCAATACGGAAGTGTGCTCGTTTTTGCAATCGTTTTAGACCTTCCGTTTCCAATGGGAGAAATGACGAGAAATAATAAACAATAGAAAATGGTCAAACTACTTCCTCTACAAACAAGTGTTTGCATGACTATACATAATAAGCACAATAATAAAATAAGAAAATATCCGTTTGTAACATCGAGCAGCAAAACAAGCTGTTTTTAATGTCTAAAAATGTATGCAAGTGAATGAGAACATAAGTCTTGAGCTAAAAAAATTTCAAATGGCCACGCCCGCTCATACATAAATAAGGTCAATAATGAACTGAACTTTCCGTACACAACAAACTAAACATCCAATGGAAATGAGAACAGAATAAACACAGTGAACAGGCTTAAAGGGACCATGCTTCCCTTACTACAATAGATTGTCATTGATGACGTGTAAAATTCAGATTGAGGGCAGGAAGTGATCAATCGCTATCAAAATATTTAAGTTTTATGTTGTTTATAATTGTTTAAATCGGCCAAAATGAGACATTTCGAACAGCTTTTACAGACTTCCAAAGGTTTTAGCTCATAAAGGGAAGTAAATTCAAGAAACTGACTGAAAAATGGAAGAATTGTTATCGGCATGTAATCAACATTTATTCAATACATCCATGTGTACAAACTTTATTGAACGTGTGAATTCATTTGACAGTACAAATAAAGATTATTTACAGGCATAGCTGTGTGTATTAATATGTTAAAGGGATGATCCAGAGTGTATTTGTAAGGGTTGATTGTGTTTATAAGGTGCAAATCAATGTGCTCATGCTTTATTTGTGAAATATCACGTTTTTTCCCCATATATTTTACTTTAATTATAAACAGCTACTCATGCTAACATGAAAACCACCGTCATATTTGCTAGTTTCTCCAAAAGCTGTCCTCAAGAGGCTGATTGGTCAGCTAACATAATGTGCTGAGATTCGCGGATCGGCTCATGTCACCAGGAAGCGTCCTGCTATAACATTACAGGACATCAGGCCACGCCCCTTCGCTGTGTGGGATGTATGCTTGTAATCTGAAGGGTTTATGACATCATTAACCCATATGAATTTCTTTGTAGTCCCCAAACTTAATTTGCTGTAGGCTTTGCTAAGCTAACTCCGTAATAGCCAATGTCTCCCTTTGCGTTGAACTTTGAGCGTCTTACATTCAGAGATGTTATGTTCACACAGCTACATTACACATCAGCGAAAGTTAAACATATGATATCGTAGTGGACCACCCCTTTAAATGTGCTACATAAAAATTAGAACAACAAATTAAGTAACCTCGTCACGTAGGCTATCGTTTTCCTATGAGTTTAAGAAGATGGCATTAAAGACAGCATATGCTTTTATATTGTACATAGGCCTATATATTGTCACTTTTCACTCCGGTAGAACATAATCATGAATTGGAAAATGAAAAACACCATTGAAATGGGTTCCGTTTTGTCAATTTTACCTGCTTTCAGCTTAATTGTCCAACATGTTTACAGCAATGTCACGGTGTTTAACTTAAAGAACATTGTATTAGCAAATAAACGGAAACAACGTCACATCATTTGTTTCGGAAAATGAATATACAATGTTTCAACGCTCATATGCTAGCATCTGGCTGGACTTTGCTCCTCAGCGCCCCCACACCTTGATGCTTATGACAAGAATCGGCATTTTGTTCAGGTGTTATTCTGTAACCAGAAATGGGTAAAAGAGGCGGGGCATGAGCGGAGCTTGAGATGCCTGTTAGCTTTAGCTTAGATGGAATTTTCTTTGGGAGGAAACGTTAAACACTTGAGTTCTGACCACATGTGCTTGGTTGAATATCAATGAAGTGTTCATTGTGTTCGGTCTTTTAAAAACGCTGTTGTAATACATTACGCCGCTAAGCATTGATCTCATGATGTTTTTCTAAAGGAGGAAAACACTAATAACTTTAAAATACTTCAGATATAGTCTGTTAGTAACTGCAGAGTTATTTATGAACTCCAGACATAACGCTGTATATGACAACGCTTCAGATGACTGTTCTATAGCCTACAGCTAATCGATCTTTCAGATTCTATAATGTGTTGAAGATCTAAATACAACTATAAATGATAAAGAAATTATCGTAAATAAAACAAATACATTTATTGATAAAAGTTAATTTTACGGTTATTCATGTAACAAGAATTTCACTCCTTGGAGAAATGGAGGCGACTTGAATGGTTTTGAGCACAATTAAGTGCACAGCATGCCTTATTTTCTGATCGTTGTAAGAAATAATCCTAAAAGGTAATTGACAATGTAAAGTCGCATAAAACAAAACAAAAATGTGATCTATATGCCGAGTTTAGTGACTAATCAGCCAGAATCAGCTGTGGTGACATGACTGCAAGCAGCAAGACCTAGCTGTCGCTCAAGTGGCAACGCACTTAATTATGCAGACCTAATATAAATGATGACGGAGAGTTATAAAACATTCACCCCCTCACAGTTGTCATAAAGGATAATATCAGCTACATACACCAAAATCTTACTTTTGTAGCAGGCTGTAAACACCTTTTTCTGCTGTAAAGTTGGCGATTTTATTAGGTCAAAAGAAATCCGAATTTCGATTAATTACTTCTGTATTGGTTTCACGAGGAAGAGCGGGATGTTGAAGCTTGGATATTTTACCATTAATAATCACATTCATTATATCAGAAATTAACATTGTCATATTTTATAAATTAAAATTTCACATTTTCACTAGCAGCGATTCAGTTAACAACTCAATTATTGATATCTACAATAAAATTGTTGACTACAAGAATTTATATCCTGAGAATGATTAAAAGTCAAAAAAGCTTTGAAAAAAATGAACATTTAGGGGAAATATTGTTATTAAAATGCGCTAGTTTGGTATTTTTGGGTAGCAAATATTAATGACTTTGATTGAGGCTTCGACAGCATTATTAGATAAAGCAAAAATTGTTCCCAATCTGTCACCAAATGTATTTTGCGATCCTTTTTGTTGTTATTATTTATGAACGTTATAAATAATGTAAATAATTATATATTTATACAACCACAATCAGGAGATCAGTATAAGACATACAAATGAGGGGAAAATACAAGCTACATTAACTGCAGAAATTAAAAAAGACTTACAAAACAAAGGAAGGTTAGTAAAATTGTATAAAAGCGTATGACAATACATTTTTACGACCCTCCACTGCGCTCGCTTCAGCGTGATGACGTCAGCGCTGACGCGTTCATCCAGCGTCGAGTCTTCAGAGCTGAGGTGAGTCGTTCACGCTTTTTCTCGTGTTTACACAACAATAAAACACACTTTACAGTTTATTAAAGCGACAATCTGCGACTAGTTTCTGCATTGAGTTCACCTCTATCTGTGTGTCTGCTGACCAAAACAATACAGCAGGCGGAGAGGAGCTCTGAGAGGACAATTGTAATACGAGTGAGTGAATTTGTGTTTCTGTGTATCTTTAGTGTGTATCTTAATAAGCTTTAGGATTAATAAAATCGGTAAATGTGATCTGTGAGTGTAATTGTAATTTATTGCTGCAAATATATGACGTTTATCACTGAAAACGATTTGTGGTGCTCATTATTAAGGAGTATGGTAAATAGTATTAACGTAATTTACTGAAAAGTAAGTATTTGTTAGTGTCTTTACATACTACGAAGATGTGTTAGCAAAGATGTGGTGAATGCTTACTGGGTATTTAAATTGTGTAGGTCTATTTAAATTTGTGAAAAATAAAACAGTTGGTTAAGTATGCTAATGAGCTGATCTGCTGCTGTTTATTGAGTGTTTATAGTCTGAGGCTCATCAATATTATAAGAGCTGCTGAAATCCTCTTTATTTTATGTCAACAGTTCCTGTTTTACCTCATTATATTGATGTCTTCAGATCTACAAATGAAGTTAATTATATTAGTTTCAACAGACCGGAGCAAAATACATAATTACCTGTTGTATTATCTACAGGATAAAACTATCATAATATAATTTATTTCATCAAGCGGTGTAAATTAAGCAGATTTCTGTTTCCTCTTTCAGTTCAGCTGTAAATACTGGAATATTCCCATCAGTCCACGAGTGAAGACGAGCATCAGACCATCAGGAAGACGTGAAATCTGCAAAGACAGAGTTTATTGAAGGACAGTGAGAAGATGAGTGATCCAGAACCCTGCAGAATTAAACAGGAAGAGACTGAAGAACTAATAGGTTTGTGTTTATTCATTACTCCTCAATAATGAGGCTGAAGAACAGTGAGGTTGTGAATCTTTTAGCCCTATATCCGTCTCCGTTCTTTTTCCTATTACCTTTACTTTTATATTGTTTACAATTTGTTTTTAACAATGCAATTCATCCTTAATTTGATGTTGTCATGTATTAAATTCTGACATATATATATATATATATATGTCTAGTGTTGGGTAAGTTATTCAAAGTAATCAATTACATATAGCTTCTTAAGTTATAATCTGATTACATTATTAATTACTACATGTAAAAAGTAAACAGATTGTTTTGCTGTCAAGTTACTTTGTATGTCTTTTTAGGTTTTTAAAGTCAAAATTGTAGGTCCTTCATTTATTTAAAATTTACTGGAAAACATGATGAAGGTTTACACTGTTTTATTGACAATGTTAAATAAGTCATTTAGGAATCTCTGACACAAAGCACTGTCACAATATATTCCTAAACAGATCCAGCACTTTTATCACATTGAAGACTATAAGCGCTCATGCTGTGTGTATCAGACGGTTCACAACATCACAGCTGAAGTTCAGCTAGAAATGTTTTGCAGTGTTAATAACCATTTATAGCCTAGTTCCTGTTTATTCATCAAGTTTTATTTATTTATCTTTATTTAAGCTTTTATTCACGTGCTCCTGAACACATTTTACATACACATCTATTTTTAGTCAGAATTGCTCACACTGTCGAGCCCTGCTAGAGCGCCATCTGTTAAAAACTCACTTCTTTAAATGTGACTTATTTACTTAATTTTCAGATGTGATGGTGAAGGTGAAGACTGAAGAACTGAGTGAAGATGAGGAGAAACATCATGTCAAAAGTGAAGGAAAAACTCAATCAGAGACTGAACATAGTATTTCAGTGAGGAAAACAGCCGTAAATGATTTCATCTGCACTCAGTGTGGGAAGAGTTTCAGGCAAAAACGCGATCTCAATCGTCACATGAGGATCCACACTGGAGAGAGACTTTACCAGTGTTCACACTGCGACAAGAGATTCAACGATCCAGGATACCTGAAAGTACATGAGAGGATCCACACTGGAGACAAACCACACAAATGTGATCAATGCAGCAAAACATTTCTGAAGCCTTCAGACCTGAAGAACCATCTTATAGTTCACACAAACGAGAAGCCTTATTCATGCTCTGAGTGTGGAAAGAGTTTCACACATCAGCCTTATTTACAAGCGCATCAGAAGATCCACACTGGTGTGAGGGAGTTTGTGTGCTTTGACTGTAAGAAGTCTTTTATTAGAGCTGGAAACTTAAAACGACACCTGAGTATTCACTCTGGAGAGAAACCGTACAAGTGTTCACACTGCGACAGGACATTTGGCTGGTTACAATCCCTGAAAACACATGAGATGATGCACACTGGAGAGAAACCGTACACTTGTTCACACTGTGACAAAAGATTTGCTTGGTTACAATCATTGAGAACACACGAGAGGATTCACACTAGAGAGAAACCGCACACATGTGCTCAGTGTGGGAAGAGTTTTATTAGAGCCGGAGTGCTGAAACAACACCAGAGGATCCACACTGGAGAGAAACCGTACCAGTGTTCACACTGCGGCAGGAGATTCAGTCTGTTACAATCCCTGAAACGACACCAGAGGATTCACTCTGGAGAGATACGGTAATCGTATTCAATGTCTTAAATACACACGAGGGTCCACACTTGAGAGGGAACACACAAATGCGATCGATACAGCAAAACATTTTTCAGCAGAGGGAGTTCATTTTGGCTCCCCTTTGAGCTGCCGTTGGTCTGATGGCCTGCAGTCAGTGTTCTAGAGCTACGGCTTCTTTGACGTGGTTTCTTCTCTCAAATTAATTTCTCAATCCACGATGTTCAGACAGGGCACACATTTGACCCCTTTTTTTATATTTAATATAAGTCTTTTGTGTCAGCAGAATTTGTCTGTAAAGTTTCAGCTCAAAATCCCCATCAGATTATTAATTATAGCTGTCTAAAGTCCTTCCATAATAGCTCTAAACAACTTTTTGCTGTTTTTGGCACTGGCCCTTTAAGAATAGTCCTCCCCGCCCACCGTTCCCGTCAGCGTGCCTCAATCTCCGCCCTTGGCTGCGTCAGACAGACAGACGCAACAGGGACAGATGTAAAGGAAGCAGATCTCACTACGTTTGTACAGAAATACAACAGTAAGAACTTTACCAATGACTGTTTAATGTGTTTGTTAAGGAATTGCAACGATGCACACAAACACACACACACACACACACTGCGTGCGTTGAGCTTTGCGCTGCTTGTGACAGGACACAGGCTAATATCCACTGCTGTATGGATATCTGTTATGTTAATGTAGACAATAAACCTGATTTAACGTCCACAAGCCGGGATTGAAGTGTTGTCTTATATAATGGTCCTGACACTGTAATGAAACACAGGGAGACCCGAATGCGAGAGTAAAGTAAAAATAAGTTTAATGTCAGAATGTAATCCAACAAGGCTCAAATAACCGAGTTCGTGAACGAGGCGGTGGAGGATGCCAGAGGTATCTTCTTGTGGAGACGATGCAGCTAAACAGCTGAGGGAAACTTCAGACAGCAGAGCAGGAAGTAATAGTCACAGACTAAACTCACAGTTGATCACATGAGGCACAGTTCAGGAAGCAGGTAATAGCCACAGAAGATAACATCCACAAGGAAAGAGGCTTACAGCGACTCACCACCAGCATTTACACGAATGGAGCCTGAGAGACACAAACACAGGTTGGAACAACGGACTGACAATTAAGAGACGTGAACACTGGGTATAAATAGCCGAGATAACACGACACAGCTGCTGATGCTAACGAGCCGACTGAGTGATTCCCTCCACGTGACCATACAGCTGACGAGGTAAGCGCCAGACAGCCAGGCTATTATACCCAAACAAACACACTCACACCAACAAGGTACACGCACACCCATACACACACAGACATACAGAAAGGAACACACAGATCCATGAACCGTGACAGACATGCGACTGTGCTGATGAAGTAAAGCTGAAGTGAATCGCTGTAGTTTATTAACATGCGCTGTTTTAAACACGTGTTAAACTTGTGAAACTCTCTCTTGATCACATCTGATGATGATTTATGACCTTCGCGAACTGAACAGATCTTTTATCCCCTTTTGCTTTGTGCACGTCCTGTCTTGTTGATATGATTATACGCGTTACTACGGAGACATGTTAATACGCAGCCGTCAATCAATTCGGTGGGCGGGGGGACCGCACTCCGACGTCAAGTTGCGGTCGGTCTCAAAACCGCTTCAATTGGTCCACCGTTTTTATGCTGTTAAATTGAATAAAAAGGACTGGGTGTGTTTATATCACCCCAAAATGACCATCTATAAACTATACCTACACATATGACTGTCCAAACAGCTTAAAAAGTAGATTTTTAAAAAATAGGTGCCCTTTAAAAGCAATGTGGTGTACGGTAAAAGTTACATTTTCTGTTTTTGGAATTTCAATTTCAGCATCCTACCACTCAACGCGACATGTTTGCTATTGCAGCTGGTCTTTTTTTGCAACTGGGGACCCGTGTGACGTAGGCTGGTAATTCGTCTATATCAGGGGTGTTTAAACCTTGAGGGCTGTGGGCTGAAGGTAAATATAGAAAACTGTATTACATTACATTTGCCATAAGTAGGGCCAGACGGAATCAGCGGACATTTTTTTGCTATTTCTGCTGAGTATTTTGTTAAAAATCTGCGGATTTATGCAGAATTATTTTAGGAACATCATAACAAAACAATTTATATGTAAAATAAAAAGTAATACATTTTTAACTTTCATTTAATGTTTACAATGCGAATCCAATAAGATCTACTTTATTTGGTAAACAAAGCAAGTCTCTCGAAAAAGTCTCTACTAAAAGACAGAAAATATTACTTTACAAACTGTGTTGTAAAAAAAACATATAAATATTTTCATATTAATCAATATTTTTACTGAAATTAATTTGAAAACTGAATAAATATAAATTTACACACATTTACACCAGTAAATAAACAGAATCAATGATGGGCTGAAAATCTGCGGAAATCTGCGCACAGATTCCGCGTGGCCCTAGCCATAAGTAATTTCCTAATTTATTTTCCTAATATTTCCCAGAGATGGGTTGCGGCTGGAAGGGCATCGGCTGCGTAAAACAAATGCTGGATAAGTTGGCGGTTCATTCCGCTGTGGCGACCCCGGATTATAAAGGGACTAAGCCGAAAAGAAAATGAATGAATGAATTTTCCTAATAGTAAAAAACACTCGAAAACATTTTTTTTTATAAATTAATGCAGTATAATTTAAAAGACAATTTATGTAATGAACTTATCACAGTAAAAGCAAAAACAATCCCATTTATTACACAACGGAGTTCAATGCCAAATAGAAACGCAAATCAAGCTTTTGCATTGATTTGCTCGTGATGTTATGTCCGCTGTCCTCTATTCGTTGACAGACGGTGTTTGCATTACTAAATATTCAGTTCATTTACAACATTAAATTGAAACAAAGCTCCCCATCATTCTCTTCTCAGATAAGATGATGGGCCAAATCAAAGCTTACCATGGGCCAACCTTGGCCCGCGGGCTCTAGTTTGGACATCTCCGGTCTATATACACCAAATTTGTCTTCTGTACCAGGCTATAAACAACTGTTTTCTGCTGTAAAGTTAGCCATTTTAACAGTGGGGTCAGTAGAAATCTATTTCTAGAGATCTATCTGCTCTATTTTGGAGCCAGGCCTGGGGGAATTTCGACTAATTCTGTATTGGTTGCACGAATGTTGCTGCTTGGTTATTTTACTAGTAAGAATCACATTCATTATATTAGAATCGTCACTTTTTAATATTAAAATTTCAGTTCATTCATTCATTCATTTTCTTTTTGGCTTAGTCCCTTTAATAATCCGGGGTCGCCACAGCGGAATGAACCGCCAACTTATCCAGCATTAGTTTTACGCAGCGGATGCCCTTCCAGCCGCAACCCATCTCTGGGAAACACATCCATACATTGTCATTCACACACAAACACTACGGACAATTTAGCTTACCCAATTCACCTGTACCGCATGTCTTTGGACTGTGGGGGAAACCGGAGCACCCGGAGGAAACCCACGCAACCATGGGGAGAACATGCAAACTCCACACAGAAATGCCAACTGGCCCAGCCGGGGATCGAACCAGCGACTTTCTTGCTGTGAGGCGAACGTGCTAACCACTATATATATTACATGGCCAGAACATGCGTGACCATAATTCATTGTGTGCATTACGCAACCAGAGCACTTTGACATGTTTAAGTGGCTAGACAGGATTTGGGTGTCTACATGGGGATTTAACAAACTATATGTTCGGGTGGAAGTCAAGACTGAAACATAGTTGGTCAAAGGTCAAATGTGTGTGCGTTGATGTAACTAATTTATTCTCTATGTCTTACTTGACCTTGTGGGCTTAACAAACTAGATGAAAAGAGAACACACTGTGTTTCGGCGTCTCACACTCTGCAGAAACCTGCGGTGCTGTATGACTGTCTGACCTTCTTTGCAAAGAATAAAACTTTAAAAGACACTTTGGGTAAGATTTTGTCCTGACCAATGAGAGAGCCTCATTAAAGAAAATAGCCACTACAATAAATACACAAGAAATCAATACAGAACAGATATGTATAGCATAGCTTTTTTTTACATCTTTAAAACTACTGTTTTTTGGGAGGCTTTATTTATTTATTTATTTGTTTTTTAAAACTTTTTTTTATTTCCAAAAAACTGTATAATACAACTTAGAATACAGTAAAAGAGGACAGTTCCTTTACACAACATTCACATAACATACATACATAGGAGAAAGAGTAAAACAAAACGAGAGAAGAGAAGAAGAAAAAAGTTCACGTAGCATGAAAGACCTCGTCGTATTTACTCAAAAAAGAGGCACATTTCTTATTATCAATTGATCTAAGTGATTTAATTAAATGTTCTATTTCACAGAAAAAGTCTATAAAAATTAGATTTTTTTTTCAGGAACTTCTGTTTGTGAAAGTAAAATTTCCCAGCAAGAATAAGAAAGTTCACAGTGGCTTGATATGTATATATGTATTGATTTTTTTTTCTTTTTATTAACATTTTCAATTTACAAAACTGAAATATAACAATATATACACACTTTTCCATCCCATCTACATTATACAGTGCATACAACCATTTTAACATTAAAAGAAAGGGAAAAAAAATGTTTAAAAAAAATGTTAGGGGGTTACACACACAAAAAAACATAATAACAATTATATTAAAAAGGAAAATTTGCACAGTTTTAAAAGCAAAGAGACTCAGCCATAGTTTTGTATAGTTCCTCTGTAGCCTTATTTTCTTTGGATATTACTTTTAAAGACTCTAAATATGTTTTACATTCATTCATTTTCTTTTCGGCTTAGTCCCTTTATTAATCCGGGGTCGCCACAGCGGAATGAACCGCCAACTTATCCAGCATTTGTTTTACGCAGCGGATGCCCTTCCAGCCGCAACCCATCTCTGGGAAACACATCCATACATTCTCATTCACACACATACACTATGGACAACTTAGCGTACCCAATTCACCTGTACCACATGTCTTTGGACTGTGGGGGAAACCGGAGCACCCGGAGGAAACCCACGCAACCACGGGGAGAACATGTAAACTCCATACAGAAATGCCAACTGGCCCAGCCGGGGATCGAACCAGCGACCTTCTTGCTGTGAGGCGAACGTGCTAACCACTAGGCCACCGTGGTGCCCACATTCATTTTTAAAGCAATTAATCAAGGGTTTACTGGTATTCCATTTACTTTTGTGTATGTAATATTTACCTATAATGATAATAATGTTTAACATCAATGAAATTTTCTTGATGAAAACCATCTGCATAAACCAAAACCTTCATCAAATTTAGGGAAGGAATGTCAGTATCTATATTGTTACTTAGCCAACGGCGAAGATCCTGCAAAAACTATTTTTTTTATGACTGGACAAGAGAAAAATAAATGTTTAATGGTTTCAGGCTCTACTAAACAAAAAACACAAGGGTCTGCCTCAAGTCTGAAGGCGAAGTACAGCTCCAGTGCGCTCGCTTCGCCGTGATGACGTCAGCACCGACGCGATCATCCAGCGTCGAGTCTTCAGAGCTGAGGTGAGTCGTTCACGCTTTTTCTCGTGTTTACACAACAATAAAACACACTTTACAGTTTATTAAAGCGACAATCTGCGACTAGTTTCTGCATTGAGTTCACCTCTATCTGTGTGTCTGCTGACCAAAACAATACAGCAGGCGGAGAGCAGCTCTGAGAGGACAGTATGAGGGAATGTGTGTATTTCTGTGTGTCTTAAGTGTGTACCTTCAACAAAATGTGACCTGTGAGTGTAATTGTAGTTTAATGCTGAAGATGTATGACATTTGTCACTGAAAACATGATTTGTGGTGCTCATTAACTAGTGAATATGGTATTAAAGTAACTTACCACGAGGAGTAACTATATGTTAGTGTCTACGTCGTATGTGAGTGTTTGTACTGCACAATTCCTCTATCTATAAAACACATTTTACTGGACTGTCCTGCTTTTAATGACTCCAGAAGACTTTTTTTATGAAATGAACTCTCTTAAGGACATTTTTAACAAAGTGACACCAGAAAAGATTTTAGAATTTTTATCATGTATTAACACAAAAATATCTTATTTAATTTATGTCTTCATTTGGTTGTTGATTTTTAATTGTATATCTATTATTGAAATGTTTATGCCATGAAAATAGCCTTGTTTGCTGACATGGCATTAAATAAAATAAAATGAATGAATGACATCGTATGTGTATGTGGTAGCAACGATGTGGTAAATGCTTACGAGGTATTTAAATTGTGTAGGTTTATATAGATTTCTGAAAGGTAAAACAGTTGGTTAAGTATAATAATTAAAAATGAGCTGATCGGCTGCTGTTTAATGAGTGTTTATAGTCTGAGGCTCATCAATATTGTCAGAGCTGCTGAAATCCCCTTTATTTCATGTCAACAGTTTCTGCTTTTACCTCATTATATTGATGTCTTCAGATCTACAAATAAAGTTATTTATATTCATTTCAACAGACTTGAGGAAATTACATAATTACCTGTTTTATTGTCTACAAGATAAAACTATTATAATATAATATAATCAATTGGTGTAAGTTATGCAGATTTGTGTGTTTGCTCATTTGCAGCTCGTCCTTCTTCAGTTCAGCTGTAAATACTGTAATATTCCCATCAGTCTACAAGTGAAGACGAGCATCAGAGCATCAGGAAGAAGTGAAATCTGCAAAGACAGAGTTTATTGAAGGACAGTGAGAAGATGAGTGATCCAGAACCCTGCAGAATTAAACAGGAAGAGACTGAAGAACTAATAGGTTTGTGTTTATTCCTTACTCTTCAATCATGAGGCTGAATAGCAGTGAGGCTGTGAATCTTTTCGCACTTCATCAGTCTTCATCCATTTTCTATTACCTTTTATTGTAGTTTGTTTACAGTTTTTGTTTAAAAATACAGTTCATACTCAATTTTCCTTCATTTATTAAATTATTCCATATATACAGTTGAAACCAGAATTATTAGCCCCCTGTTGAATTATTATTTTTTTTAAAATATTTCCCAAATGATGTTTAACAGAGCAAAGAAATGTTCACAGTATGTCTGATAATATTTTTTCTTCTGGAGAAAGTCTTATTTGTTTTATTTCGTCTAGAATAAAAGCAGTTCTTTTTAGACCATTTTAAGGTCAATATTATTAGCCACTTTAAGTTATATATATTTTTGATAGTCGACAGAACAAACCATCGTTATACAGTAACTTGCCTAATTACCCTAACCTGCCTAGTTAACCTAATTAACCTAGTTACCCTTTAAATGTCACTTTAAGTTGTATAGAAGTGTCTTGAAAAATAACTAGTCAAATATTATTTACCATCATTATAGCAAAGATCAAATAAATCAGTGATTAGAGATGAGTTATTAAAACTATTATGATAGGAAATGTGTTGAAAAAATATTCTCAGTTAAACAGAAATTGGGCAAAAGAATAAACAGGGGGACTAATAATCATTACTTCAACTGTATTTACATGTATATAGTATATAGTTTTGGGTAAGTTACTCAAAGTAATAGATTACAAATTACTACTTGTAAAAAAAAAATAAACAGAATAAATAAATTTCTATATATTTTTTTTAGGTCTCAAAGTCAAAAGTAGTTTTTAAATTGATTTAAAATTGACTGAAAATATGAAAGAGGTTTACGCTGTTTTTTTCACAATTTTTTTATTATTTTAAGTAATTTATTAATCAAAGCACTGTCACAATATATTCCTAAACAGATCCAGCACTTTTATCACATTGAAGACTATAAGCGCTCATGCTGTGTGTATCAGACGGTTCACAACATCACAGCTGAAGTTTAGCTAGACATTATTTGCAGCATTAATCATCAATTGTCGCCTAGTTCTCGTTCATTAATCAGGTTTTATCTATTTATCTTTAGGCTTTTATTGACCTGTATTCTCTTGAACACATTTTACATACACATCTATTTTAGTCAGAATTGCTCACACTGTCGAGCTTTGCTAGAGCGCCTTCTGCTGTTAGCAAAACCTAGCCTCTTAAAATGAAACTTATTTACTTGATTTTCAGATGTGATGGTGAAGACTGAAGAACTGAGTGAAGATGAGGAGAAACATCATGGAATAAGTGAAGAAGAAACTCAGTCAGAGACTGAAGATAGTATTTTAATGGACACAACAGCTATAAAAGGTTTGACCTACACTCAGTGTGGAAAGAGTTTCGGGTGTAAAAGCGATCTCACTCATCACATGATGATCCACTCTGAAGAGAGACCTTACCAGTGTTCACACTGCGACAAGAGATTCAGGGATTCAGGAAACCTGAAAGCACACGAGAGGACTCACACTGGAGAGAAACCATTTCACTGCGCTGACTGTGGAAAGAGCTTCATACAGTCATCTGTTCTACAAAAGCACAGAGAAATATATCACGGTAAGTAGATCATCTAAAGATCAGGATCTTCCAGGTTGTATTGTTTAGCATAATTTTTCAGTTGATAAAATATATATGATGACAAAATATTTAAGTATGATGCAGTTTCATGTTGTCCTTTTGTGTGTGTCAAGCTGTTTGTGTTTATATAAGATCTGTAAAGTCTGATGCTGCGATCACACCAGGCCCACCGGCGTGATACGCGCGAATGGTGCAGCGCAAATAGACAATTTTAGCGTGTTTGACGCACTTAACGCGTAAATCGCACAAACTGGTCCAGTTGAAAATCTGCACTTCAGCAAACATTCGCCCCGCATTAACCAATCAGGAGCTTGCTCTTGTGCGGGTGTGATTATGAAGTAGCGCCTGTTGTTGGTGTCTCGGGGGAAAATCCTCCTGCCGACACAGACAACAGTTCATCAACCTGGGCTCGGCTCAGTCAGAAGCACCGCTGAAAGCCTCCATCATCCAGGTTAAGTTTCTGGAGGAGTCTATGAGCTCACAGAGCTGGTGGACTGAGATAACTCTAAACGAATCAACGCTGTTTTTCAGCCTTCATAAAGCATATAAACACATTTATTCCCCCTATAAAACCCCTAGTAGCCATTTAGCAATAAAGCTACAGCCACCAAGCCATAGACAGAAGCCCTGTCCAAGACGCGAATCTGCGTCTGTTCTCAAGTGAATTTGACGCGCGAATGACGTGAGTAAACTCAAATGTTCACGCGTCTATTCACACACGAATACCACGATTTCTCCGCGCTTGCCGTGTCTGGTGTGAACACACTATGAGGGTGCTTTCACACTTGCACTTTTAATCTGCACCCGGGTTCGTTTGACGTCAGAGTACGGTACGTTTAGCTAGTGTGAACGGTCTTCTGAACTAGGGTGCACACCCACGAACCGTACCCGAGTCTGCTTGAAAGAGGTGGTCTGGGGTACGGTTCATGTGAACTCTGGTACGGTTCTCTTGTAATATCAATGCAATCGTACCAAACACTGGAAGTGAACCACCAACTGTACAACAAACTGTAGTTTTCATAACGTTCATTCGTGTGTGTATGTCTGTGTATGTCACCTTGCAGACATCGCATCATGTTTTAAACGTTTTAAATATTTTTTTTGTTACCATAGATAGACGCACATGACTCTCTGTATTTTGGTTTTGGTAACAAAAGCAAAAGATTAAATGAAAGCTGAACAAACATGATATGCGGATGTCTCCATTTTGGCGCTTTGCTCTTGTGTCCGTCACATGGAAACAGCCGTACACAAAACAGCAGCTTGATGACGCAAGCGTACCGGGATTCAGAAGGAGAATAGAGTGTGAACACAAACCAACCAAGAAGGTGGCAAGTGGGACAATCGAACTTGAGTACAGTCCAGGCAATTGAACCAAGTGTGAAAGCACCCTGAAGGACTAATGCCTAGTTTCCACTGAGTGGTTAAAGGGCACCTTTGATGAAAAATCTACTTTTTAAGCTGTTTGGACAGTCATATGTGTAGTTATAGTGTATAGACGGTCATTTTGGGGTGATATAAACACACCCAGTCCTTTTTTTTCAATTTAACAGCATATAAACGGTGGACCAATTGGAGCGGTTTTGAGATCGACCGCAACTTGACGTAGGAGTGCGGTCCCCCCGCCCACCGAATTGATTGACAGCTGCGTATTAACATGTCTCCGTAGTAACGTGTATAATCATATCAACAAGACAGGACGTGCGCAAAACAACCGGGAATAAAAGGTCTGTTCAGTTTGCGAAGGTCATTAATCACCATCAAATGTGATCAAGAGTGAGTTTAAGTTTAACACGTGTTTAAAACAGTGCATGTTAATGAGTTACAGCCATTTACTTCAGCTTTACTTCATCAGCACAGCCGCGTGTCAGCAAAAAATACGCTTCAATCTCTGTTTGTGGACATTAAATCAGGTTTATTGTGTACATTAACATAACAGATATCCATACAGCAGTGGATAAACCTGTATCCTTTCACATTTGCTTGCCAAAGCAGTGCAAAGTTCAAACGCGCGCGCTGTCTGTGTATGTGTGTGCGCGCGCGTACGTGCATGAACGAACTCTAACTGCATTGTGTGTGACTCATCGTTGCAACTCCTTAACAAACACATTAAACAGTCATTGGTAAAGTTCTTACTGTTGTATTTCTCAAATGTAGTGAGATCTGCTTCCTGCTACATCTGTTCCTGTTAAGTCTTTCTGTCTGACGCAGCCGAGGGCGGAGATTGAGGCACGCTGACGGGAACGGTGGGCGGGGAGGACTATTCTTAAAGGCGCAGACCCAAAAACGGCAAAAAGCTCTTTAGGGCTATAATACAGAGACTTTAATCAGCTATAATTAATAATCTGATGGGTGTTTTGAGCTGAAACTTTACAGACAAATTCTGCTGACACAAAATATTAAATATAAAAAAAGGGGTCATGTATGTGCCCTTTAAGTTCAGTACACCATACATTAGTGCACGTAGGCTACTATGGATGCTTTTACTCTTGGTTCAATTCAAGAAGTCATTTCTCCTTCTGAACCCTGGTACGCTTGTGTCATTGAGCCGCTGTTTTGTGTAAGGCTGTTGCCAGCTGACGGACACAAAAGCAAAGAGTCATAATGGAAAGACGTCACTTTTACTGAACCTTTCGGTTTTGGATATACAGAAAGCAACTCCCTTCCGCTATTTGGTACGATTGCATTCATACCAGAAGTGAACCTGACCAGAGTTCGTGCAGACTGTACCCCAGACCACCTATTTAATGCGGACTCGGGTACAGTTCGTGGGTGCGCACCCGAGTTCAGAAGACATGTTCACTCTAGCTAAACGTACCATACTCTGACGTCAAACGAACACGGGTGCGGACCAAAAGTGCTAGTGTGAAAGCACCCTAAATGGACCTGCACTGTGCTTTATTTCCCTTTCTTTAAGCCCTTTTATAGCACCATCTGCTGTTAGCAAACTAAAATCTAGCCTCTTATAATAGAATGAAATTATTTCATTTTCAGATCTGATGGTGAAGGAGGAGAGTGAAGATGAGGAGAAACATCATGTCAAAAGTGAAGAAAAAACTAAATCAACGACCGAAGATAGTTCTTTATTTAAAGCAACAGCTGTAACAGGTTTGACCTGCACTCAGTGTGGAAAGAGTTTCAGGCGTAGGTATAATCTCAAGCAACACATGAGGATCCACACTGGAGACAAACCACACAAATGTGACCAATGCAGCAAAACATTTTTGAAGCCTTCAGACCTGAAGAACCACCTTAGAGTTCACACAAACGAGAAGCCTTATTCGTGCTCTGAGTGCGGGAAGAGTTTTACATATCAACATTGTTTAAAAGTACATCAGAAGATCCACGCTGGTGTGAAAGAGTTTGTGTGCTTTAAGTGTGGGAAGGGTTTTATTAGAGCTGGAGAATTGAAACAGCACCAGACGGTTCACACTGGAGAGAAACCGTACACATGTACTCAGTGTGGGAGGAGATTCACTCTAGCATCAAGCCTTAATCACCACATAAAGACCCACACTGGAGAGAAACCATTCAAATGTGATCATTGCGGCAAAACATTTTCATGGCCTTCAGAGCTGAACAGACACCTCAAAGTTCACACAAACGAAAAGCCGTATTCATGTTCTGAGTGTGGAAAGAGTTTTCGATATCAGTCCAATTTAAAAGACCACGAGAAGATCCACACTGGTGTTAAAGAGCATGTGTGCTTCGAGTGTGGGAAGAGTTTTATATCATCTGGAGACTTGAAACGACACCAGAGGACTCACACTGGAGAGAAACTTTATAAGTGCTCACACTGCGACAAGAGATACAGTCAGTTGCAAACCCTGAAGGCACACCAGAGGATCCACACTGGAGAGAAGCCATACACATGTACTCAGTGTGGGAAGAGCTTCACACGATCATCACACCGTCATCAATACATGAAGAGCCACACTGGAGGGGAAACACACAAATGTGATCAATGCAGTAAAACATTTTTGAAGGCTTCACCGCAGAAGAGCCATCTTACAGTTCATACTGTAAATGAGGAGGAGGAGAATAAGGAGAAGCCCTATCCATGTTCTTTAGCTCCATTAGAAAGTTGCTCAGCCACCCACAAGGATTTCGTAATGATTCTTCCTATTTCCTTTCATGAGATAACTCATGCAAAAAAAGATCAGTTTCTGTGTACAACCCTTAACCAGTAAGTCTCCAGCAGACTTTAAACAAAACTGAAAAACAAACTGAAGAATCCGTCTGAAACTAAGTTATATTTAAGTTTTTTGTGGAAGTTCGCATCAGACGAGGGAGTTCATTTTGGCTCCTAACGCCGAGTTCAGACTGCATGTTTTTCAAAGTAGTCGTGTCACAGATGTGTTCACACTGCATGACTATCTGGGCTAGTGTTCTGTCGCTGCTGTGTTTACACTGCAAGATGGATCGGCGACAGGGAGTTTCACACTGCATGACTTCAAAATAGGAAGAATCGCCGACGACTTTGTCCAAACTACGTCTCACACCCAAAAACACGTAGTATATCTTTTGTTATTAACTACATAACGAGAAAGAAGACGTTAATGGTGTAGAAAATGAATATTTGCTCACTTGGCTTTGAAGGGAATTAGCCATTTCTGCTCAACTTTTGTATTTTTTGACCGGGTTGCGTTGTGATATTGCTCACATGACACGTCAAACAGACACGGGGGCTCCTTCCAAATTTACACTCATTTTCCCTCCATTTCTTGTGTCGGAATAAACTGAAAATGAGCTTTTACCTTCTCCTCAACCTCCCGCTGGCCTGCAGGTACCCACACTAGTGAATGCTGCTCTCTGATTGGCTGTAGGCGATCGCCGATGTTATTTTCAGTCAGAACACATTTCACACGGCATGATTTGAATCTCCGACAGCTCCAGATATTCAGCAGCCAAATATCTCCCAGGCATCAGCGACTCATCGGCGATTCTCTCAGATCGCGTCTTTGATAGTTTATATTGTGGAATTGTCACTCGCGTGCACAAGTACCGATTTGCCTGTGATTTTAGGCATTTGTCGGCGATTTCTCAAAACCTGTCGGCGAGTCAAAATTGGGGCTAAAATCATGCAGTCTGAACTCGGCATAAGCCCCCTTGAGCTGCCATTGGTCTGTGGTGATTCTTCAGTCAGTGGCCTCCGGCTTCTTTGACGTGGTTTCTTCGCTCAAATTAATTTCTGATTCCATGATGTTCAGACTGGAGAACAACATCCAAAACAACAACACCAGCCACATTAATACACTGAAGAGAGTTTGTTTGTTTGATTCATATAGACCTTTTTCTTAGAACGCAAATTTACCCATTATGCTTTGCGTGTATGCGTAAGGAGAATGCTAAGAACTTCCGGTCGGCAGCTGATGCGTATCATTTGGATCATACCTGTCAACATTGGGATGTGAAAATAAGAGATCTCTACCCCCCCAATGCTAATGAATCTCATTTATTTAGGTTTTTTGTTTGATTAAATTAAATAACAGAGGCGTCGCTTTAAAAATGCGCACATCTAACGTTATAATGAAAGCATTCGATTGCTTTCCTAATGTTTTATGCTCATTTAGGACAAAATGAGTTGTGTTTGAAAAAAAACCCCATCAAGATGGACATCATTCATTCATTCATTTTCTTGTCGGCTTAGTCCCTTTATTAATCCAGGGTCGCCACAGCGGAATGAACCACCAACTTATCCAGCATATTTTTTATGCAGCGGATGCCCTTCCAGCCGCAACCCATCACTGGGAAACATCCATACACACTCATTCACACTCATACACTATGGACAATTTAGCCTACCCAATTCACCTGTACCACATGTCTTTGGACTGTGGGGGAAACCGGAGCACCCGGAGGAAACCCACGCAACCACGGGGAGAACATGCAAACTCCACACAAAAATGCCAACTGACCCAGCCGGGGCTCGAACCAGCAACCTTCTTGCTGTGAGGTGAACGTGCTAACCACTATGCCACTGTTGCGCCCAAGATGGACATCTTTAGATGTTAATATTATTAATTATGTGTATATGTCTGTTCAAACACGCACACAAAACCCAGTGTCCACTTTCGCTCCGCTTCAAATCGCATGTACAGAATCCGTGTGGGAAACAGCGTCTGTTTATCACTATGGAGCGCGTCTGACAGTCACGCACCGCTTTATGACTGTTTTGAGGATTGCACAGGAGGAGCAACGGCACCTGTAATGAAAAGGAAAGGGAATCCCGCCGTTTTTATATTTATTCTAAAGTGTTTCATGCCTAAATAAACCGAAAGCACAGAACTGACTCAGATTTAAGAGCAAGGGGCGGCCCCTGGTGGTTCGGCGGTATGGGTTGCGCATAGGGAGGATCGGCTCTTTAATGTTGATTGACACTCGTCAGAGAATGACTGAAAATACGGGAGAAATATGGGAAAACACCTTTACGGGATGATAGCGGGATAGAACTGTAAAATACGGGAGAATCCTGGAAAAAACGGGAGGGTTGACAACCTAGTTTTAATCTATTTCATTTGCTTTTAACATCTTTGAACTAATCATGCTGTCGATCAGCGCCACCTGCTGGGCTGATCATTAAAAATGCGATCTAATAGGATGAAAACAGCTGCTGTGAGGCGTTATCCCCTCGTTGTCAGACGCAGCTTGTGCCGTTTACAGCAAATGAAGCCTCGTCATAGCTAAAGTCAACAGTTTCTCTTTCTTTTAAATATATAACCAAACCAAACGAATGTAGTTCGCCAAAATGTTTGACACACACACACACACGTAGCCTCTTACATAAACATAAACTGCTCCCGATTAGAATCAACATGCAGAGCATCAGTAACTCACTTTTATTGGTCATTTTTGTAAATTGCATAACTTGAATACCTGCTAAGCTTCAAGCTAGTAATCGGGTTTGCTTGATAATGTAGTAAAGTATTGCGCATGTGTGTGTATGTGCGCGCACATTGAAGAGCCGCTGAGCTAACAGCTGACAGGCTGGAACACACACACACACACACACATAAACACACTGTATTTCTGATGGCAGACACGTGAACTAAGAATGTTTTTCTCTTGCGCTTGAACCACATCTGACAGATTATAACAGCTTTAACACACACCTTTCAAAGCTGTGTCACAAAAACACTCCGTAATCCACTCAAAACGCTGTTGAAACCCATATTCGGATCGCAAATTACCTGTTGTAAACGCTGTAAGCGGAAGTTCTAAACCAGGGGTGTCCAAACTACGGCCCGCGGGCCATCTGCGGCCCGCAATAAGTTTAG
>CAIGQQ010030823.1:541347-551870 GCA_903798035.1 Danio albolineatus | reverse complement strand
CTACCAGTAAGTGTGTTGAAGCAGGGTTGGCTGCAGCCCTCCAGGAATTGAGTTTGACATCCCTGCTATTCATATTTGTAAACGAAACCAATTGAAAATTAAATTAGTGTTCACATGTCAGAAACAAGCAATGTTCTTTCAGTGCTTGTATGTAAGAAAGTTTTACAAGGTTTAATGAATAGAAATGTATAGTAAAGCTCTTTAAATAGCCTATATCTGCTTAAAAAGGCATATTTAGATGTATTTGTACAATAAAATAGTGTGATGTGAAATAAAATAACCAAGTATTAGTAGCCATAAAAATATTTTTAAATCAAGCCTAAAAATCTACAACAATATGGGTAGACACATTCAGATCAGCTCATAGATGAAGTTCTTCATCAAAAAATATTATCTGAAGGCTTTATTATTATAGACTTGTCATTTTGCGTGAGAGTGATCTTTGCGCACTTACATTGATGTGTCGGAGAAAATCAAAATATGCACCTCAGCTCTCAGAACTACATGGAGTAAACAAAAACAAAGATCACTTTCCTATAGTAAGTCAAATTGGATTAGATGTAGAAAAACAAAAGATGGAAAGGTTAGAGAGATGGAATTTTGAAAAGGCGGATTGGGACCTTTTTAAAGAAAAAAGTGAAGAATATCTAAAAGAGATTCAAATGGAAATGGAAGACATAGATGAATGCAACAGACAAATATGCAATGCAATAAGGAAAGCTGCAGAAGAAGCAATAGGGTAAAAGAAAACAGGGAATAGGAAAAAAGTGGTTCCCTGGTGGAATGAGGAATGCACTAAGGCAATAAAAACACGAAATAAGGCACTTAAGAAAGTAGGAAAAAGCTATAGCTTTAACGAGTTAATAAAATATAAAAGGGCACAAGCAGTGGTAAGACTGAGGATAAGTATAAGAACAGCCAAGAAAAGTTACTGGAGGCACTTTTGTGAGAGCATTGGTGAAGAAATAGAAGTAAACAAGGTATGGGAAATGATTAGAAAGATGAGTGGGGTACATAAATATAACAAAATTCCAGTGTTGATGTTAAATGATAGAGTGGCAACTAGAAAATTAGGGAAAACCCGAACATTCTTAGAAGAAGAGGGAGTACTGGTATAGAGATAGAAAATGAATTTACATTGTATGAAATGAAAAGAATAATATTGAGAGTTAGAAAAACAGCACCAGGAAAGGACGAGATATGTACGGAAATGATTAAAACCCTATCTGAAAAATCATTAATGGTAGAATTGTTTAATAAAATATGGGACAAAGGGACACTACCAAGTGAATGGAAACACGGTGTAATAGTACCAATAGCAAAACCAGGAAAAGAACAATCACAGCCAAGTAGTTATAGACCAATAGCATTAACATCAAACATATGTAAATTAATGGAAAGAATGGTAATGTCAAGACTGCTATACTATATAGAGAAAAACGAACTATTTTGTCAATACCAAAATGGTTTCAGGAAAGGAAGAAGCACAATGGACTCCATAATCAGCTTAGAGACAGCAATAAGGAAGGCACAAATAAACAAAGAAATAGTAGGTGGGGTGTTTTTTGATATAGAAAAGGCATATGATATGTTATGGAAAGAAGGTTTACTAATTAGAATGGATAAAATGGGAATCAAAGGGAAAATGTACAACTGGATAAAAGATTTTATTATGAACAGAACTATTCAAGTGAGAATTGGGACATCCCACTCTAAATTATATAACAGAGAATGGAACACCTCAGGGAAGTGTATGTAGCCCAATATTATTCAACATAATGATTAATGATATATACTCTCAAATCAACCCTGGAATTGAGAGATCACTATATGCAGACGATGGGGCAATATGGAAAAGAGGGAGGAATGAAGGATTTGTAGAAAAGTGTATACAGACAGCAGTTGATAAAGTAGAAGAGTGGGCAAAGGAATGGGGGTTTCGGTTTTCAATATCTAAGACACATTCTGTTTTTCCAAAAAAATAAACAATTCTAGATTAAACGTAAAAATGTATGGGGAAAAGTTAGAACAAGTCTCAGAAATAAAATTTTTAGGAGTATGGTTGGATAAAAAAATTGACGTTTAGCACACATATCAATAAACTAATAGAAAAATGTAAAAAAGGGATCAATGTAATGAGATGCCTAACAGGGGTGAAATGGGGAACAAGTAGGCAAACATTAAAGATAATATATTGTACCTTAATAAGACCAGCAATTGATTATGGAAGTTTGGCTTACAGCTCGGCATCAGAAACACGGTTAAAAAAATAGAAACAATCCAAAATCAAGCATTAAGAATATGCTGTGGTGCTTTTCGCACATCTCCAGTTAATTCACTTCTGGTAGAAATGGGCGAAATGCCATTAGATATAAGAAGGGAAAAACTAAGGATAAGATATTGGACAAATATACGAGGGCATAACGGAAAAAAAATAGTAAGAACAGTTATTGAAAACTGTTGGGAATACGAGTACAAAGAAGTAAACAGTTTTGGGTGGCGGGCAAATAAAGAAGCCAAAAAAATGAAATTAGCAGAAATAGAGATAACTCCAACAGTAGCAATCCAAACAATATGCCCATGGTTATACAAAATGCCAGAAATAGATCTATTCATACATAATGAGATTCACAAAAAAGAACAAAGCATACCAATAAAAATAGTTGCAAAAAGATACATAGAGCAAACATACAAAGACAAAACTCAGGTTTACACAGACGGATCAAAAGACCCAAGATCAGGTAGAACAGCGGCTGCAATGTATATACCTCAGCAAACAGTAAAAATATCAAAAATAACAACAGATCACATAAGTGTATTTGCAACAGAATTAATTGCTATTCTTACGGCTCTGGAATAAACAGAAACGCATCAACATAAAAACGTGGTAATATGTACAGACTCCCAATCAGCATTGTGTAGTCTACAAAGTGGTCACTCAGTAGATAGACAAGATATTATATTCATTCATTCATTCATTCATTTTCTTTTCGGCTTAGTCCCTTTATTAATCCGGGGTCGCCACAGCGGAATGAACCGCCAACTTATCCAGCATCTGTTTTACGCAGCGGATGCCCTTCCAGCCACAACCCATCTCTGGGAAACATCCATACATTCTCATACACACACATACACTGTGGACAATTTAGCTTACCCAATTGACCTGTACCGCATGTCTTTGGACTGTGGGGGAAACCGGAGCACCCGGAGGAAACCCACGCAACCACGGGGAGAACATGCAAACTCCACACAGAAATGCCAACTGGATCGAACCAGCGACCTTCTTGCTGTGAGGCGAACGTGCTAACCACTCGGCCACCGTGGCGCCCCAAGATATTATATATAATGTATTAAATAAATTATACAACATCGATAAAATGGGAAAGAAAGTCAGTTTTTAATGGATCCCTGCCCATGTTGGAATAGAGGGAAATGAAGAAGCAGATAATATAGCAAAAGATGCATTGAATGAGCCGAGTGTCAACTGTAGGGTCAGCCTAAGCAAAGGAGAAGTAAAAGGGTTAATTGCATCTGAGATAAAGAGGAAGTGGCAGAACACATGGGATAAAGACGAGAAGGGAAGACATCTGTATGGAATTCAAAGGAACGTGGGTATGGAAAGAACCTGTTTAATGAACAGGAAAAAAGATGTAATCATAACAAGATTACGAATAGGTCACTCTGCTTTAAACCAAAGTTTATTTAAAATTGGAAAACACGAAAATGGTAACTGTGAAAGATGTGGTCTACCAGAAACAGTATCTCATATATTAATTGAAAGCACAAAATTAAGCAATCAGCGCAATACATTTATTAAAGGATTAAAAGAGCTAAACATAGTAAATTTTTTCCCTAAAAAATATGTTAGAAGGCAGAGATAAAAAGGTTAATAATGAAATTTTCAGATATCTGAAAGACATAGATTCGATTGATAGGATATAATAGATATACTTTTTTTTTTAAATAATAATAATTAAGATATATTAAGATATAGAATTGTATATGTATATTATATAGTATTTCCATTATATACCAATATACCAGTATATACCAATAACAAGATCTCCGACCATGTTGCGCTCCATACTCCAATTCAGTAGGTGGCGGAAAATGCACCTTAAGGTTGGTTTGCCAACCGCCAGATAAAATTCTAGAAGAAGAAGAAGCCTCGCCGTGATGACGTCAACACCGACGCGATCACTCAGCGTCGAGTCTTCGAAGCTGAGGTGAGTCGTTCACGCTTTTTCTCGTGTTTACACAACAATAAAACACACTTTACAGTTTATTAAAGCGACAATCTGCGACTAGTTTCTGCATTGAGTTCACCTCTATCTGTGTGTCTGCTGACCAAAACAATACAGCAGGCGGCGAGCAGCTCTGACTGGATAATATGAGTGAATTTGTGTTTTTCTGTGTATTTTAAGTGTGTACCTTAACTTTTCTTTATTATTAATTTAGGTAAATGTGTTCTGTGAGTGTAATTGTAATTTAGTTCTGCTGATGTATGACGTTTGTCACTGAAAACATGATTTGTGGTGCTCATTAACTAGTGAATATAGGTGTTTGAACTGCCTATATAGATTTCTGAAAAATAAAACATTGGGAGTCATTTAAACACACACTATAAAATGAGCTGATCTGCTGCTGTTTAATGAGTGTTTATAGTCTGAGGCTCATCAATATTATCAGAGCTGCTGAAATCCTCTGTATTTCATGTCTATAGTTCCTGTTTTTACCTCATTATGTTGATGACTTCAGATCCACAAATGAAGTTAAATGTATTGGTTTCCACAAACTTGAGCAAATTACATATTTACCTATTAAATTGTCTACAGGATAAATTTATCATAATATAATTGATTTCATCCAGCAGTGTAAATTAAGCAGATTTGTCTGTTTCTTCCGTTAGTTCAGCTGTAAATATTGTAATATTCCCATCAGTCTACAAGTGAAGACGAGCATCAGACCATCAGGAAGAAGTGAAATCTGCAAAGACAGAGTTTACTGAAGGACAGTGAGAAGATGAGTGATCCAGAACCCTGCAGAATTAAACAGGAAGAGACTGAAGAACTAATAGGTTTGTGGTTCTTTTTCTTATTACCTTTTATTTTATATTGTTTACAGTTTGTGTTTAAAAATGCAGTTCATCCACAATTTTTCATGTATAAAATTTTGCCATATATTCATTCAATTATTTTCTTGTCTGCTTAGTCCCTTTATTAATCCGGGGTAGCCACAGCGGAGTGAACCGCCAACTTATCCAGCTTATTTTTTATAACACAGCGGATGGCTTTCCAGATGCAACCCATCACTGGGAAACACCCATAAACTATCATTCACACACATACACTAGAGCCAATTTAGTTTACCCAATTCACCTATAGCGCATGTGTTTGGACTTGTGGGGGAAACCGGAGCACCCGGAGGAAACCCACACCAACACAGGGAGAACATGCAAACTCCACACAGACATGCCAACTGACCCAGCCGAGGCTCAAACCAGCGACCTTCTTGCTGTGAGGCGATCGTGCTATCCACTGTACCACCGAGAAGAATTTACACATATATAGTGTCAGATATGTTACTCAAATAAATAGAATTACTACTTGTAAAAAGTAAACAGATTAAATTAATTTCAATATATTATGTAGGTTTTCAAATTCAAAAGTAGTTTTTAAATTAATTTTAAAATTGACTGGAAAACATGACAAATTTTACACTGTTTTATTTACATTATTAAATAAGTCCTTTAGGAATCTCTGACACAGCACTGTCACAATATATTCCTAAACAGATCCAGCACTTTTATCACGTTGAAGACTATAAGCGCTCATGCTGTGTGTATCAGACGGTTCAATCATTTGCAGCATTAATCATCAGTTATCGCCTAGTTCCCATTTATTGATCAGGGTTTATTTATTTATCTTTATTTACGCTTTTATTCACATATGTGCTCCTGAACATATTTTACATGCACATCTATTTTTTAGTCAGAATTGCTAACACTGTTAGCAAAACCTAGCCAATTAAAATGTAACTTACTTAATTTTCAGATGTGAAGGTGAAGGTGAAGACTGAAGAACTGAGTGAAGACGAGGAGAAAAATCATGTCAAACATGAAGAAGAAACTCACATAAAGACTGAACATATTATTTCAGTGAAAACAACAGCCTTAAAAGGTTTGATCTGCACTCAGTGTGGAAAGAGTTTCAGGCGTAAATGCAGTCTCAATCGTCACATGATGATCCACTCTGGAGAGAGACCTTACCAGTGTTCATACTGCGAGAAGACATTCAGGGATTCAGGAAACCTGAAAGCACACGAGAGGACTCACACTGGAGATAAACCATTTCACTGCGCTGACTGTGGGAAGAGCTTCATACAGTCATCTGTTCTACAAAAGCACAGAGAAAAATACCACAGTAAGTAGATCATCTAAAGATCAGAACCTTCCTGGTTTTATTATTCAGGATCATTTTGCAGTTGATAAAATATATATGATGACAAAATATTTAAGTATGATGCAGTTTCATGTTGTCCTTTTGTGTGTGTCAAGCTGTTTGTTTATATAAGATCGGTAAAGTCTAGAAGACTATGCCTTGTACCCACTGAGTGGTTCAGTTCAGTACACCATACATTGGTGCACGTAGACTACTGAATGTTAGACATTTAGCAGACATGATGGAGCTGCACAGTGTTTTGTTTCCCATGGAGGACCTAATCGCACTGTTAAGCCCTTTTATAGCACCATCTGCTGTTAGCAAACTGCTAAAAGCTAGCCTTTTGAAATATAATGAAATTATGTAATTTTCAGATCGGATGGTGGAGGAGGAGAGTGAAGATGAGGAGAAACATCCTGTCAGAAGTGAAGGAAAAACTCAGTCAGAGACTGAAGACTTAACAGCTGTGAAAGGTTTCACATGCACTCAGTGTGGAAAGAGTTTCGGGTGTAAGTACTATCTCAAGCGTCACATGACGACTCACACTGGAGACAAACCACACAAATGTGACCAATGCAGCAAAGCATTTTTGAGGCCTTCAGAGCTGACAAGCCATCTCAGAGTTCACACAAACGAGAAGCCTTATTCATGCTCAGAGTGTTCGTGGAGTTTTACACATCAACAATATTTAAAATCACATCAGAAGATCCACACTGGTGTGAAAGAGTTTGTGTGCTTCACGTGTGGGAAGAGTTTTATTAGAGCTGGAGAGCTGAAACTGCACCAGAGGACTCACACTGGAGAGAAACCACACAAGTGTTCACACTGCGACAAGAGATTCAGTCAGTTACAAATCCTGAAAGCACACCAGAGGATTCACACTGGAGAGAAACCGTACACGTGTACTCAGTGTGGGAAGAGTTTCACACAATCATCTCACCTTCATAAACACATGCTGATGCATACTGGAGAGAAAACACAAATGTGATCAAATGCAGTAAAACATTTTTAAAGGCATCAGCACTGAAGAGCCATCTGATGCTGCGTTCACACCAGACGGGGAAGAAGTGTCGAGCGCGAGTGATTTACATGTTAAGTCAATGCTAAGACGCGAATAGACATCCTGTGGCGCAAATGAGGCGGTGCGAATGACGTGGCGTGAGTTGAGCGTTTTGCGCGATTGACGCGATTAACGTGCGCACCGCATGTTTCACGCAAAATGCTCGAGTTTGAAAATCTAAACTTCAGTGGACATTCGTGCTGCAATAACCAATCAGTGGCTTGCTCTTGTGGGGGTGTGATTATGACGTAGCACCTGTTGATGGCCTGTTGTCCGGGGAAAAAATCCTCCTGCCGACACCGACAACAGTTCATCAAACTGGGCTCGGCTCAGTCAGAAGCACCGCTGAAAGCCTCCATCATCCAGGTTCAGTTTCTGGAGGAGTCTATGAACTCATAGAGCTCGGTGCACTTCTGAAAGGATCTAGTGGACTCAGACGCGGCTCCAAACGAATCAACACTGTTTTTCAGCCTTCATAAAGCACATAAACACAGTTATTCTCTCTATAAAACCCCTGTTAGCCATTTAGCAATGACGCTAGAGTCGCCGGGCAGACAGAAGCCCTGCCCATCACGCGAATCCGCATCTGCTGTGAAGTGAATTTGCAAGTAAGCTTAAAATGTTCATGCATCGATTTATCTGCACTTGCCGCGTCTGGTGTGAACAGCATTAGAGTTCATGCTGTAAACAAGGAGGAGGAGAATAAGGAGAACCCTAGTTCGTGTTCTTCAGCTCCATCAAAATCTTGCTCAGCCCCCCACAAGGATTTCCTAATGATTCTTCCTATTTTCTTTCAGGATATAACTCATGCAAAAAATTAGTCACCACCCTCTATCCACCCACCCCCCTGCTCTTCACTTTCACTTTGTGATTGGTCGGCTCGGTATCAGTGTTGAGTGTCACAAATAGGGCTGGGTATCGTTCCAAAAATTTCGATACCGATACCGATACCCTGAATTCGATACCGATTCCGAACGATACTTTTTTCGATACTTTTATTTTAAGAAATATATTTTAACAAGATTACATAACACAATCTCAGAGAAACTTTGGTTTTATTTTTTTCAGGATGTTTGTGACACTTTTCACAGCAGGCTTATCTCTAAGACCAATAAACAAAGAACAAACGCACAAAATGAACAAAGTGTATTTAACACAATATATTAGTGCAAACAGTTTTAATAAAGTTCAAGCAGTTTTAAGTCAATCAATTTTAGGTATTTGTGAGGCTTACTGCTGCTTAAAGGTTTAGTTCACCCAAAAATTGAAATTCTGTCATTAATTATCTACAAATGAAGATATTTTGGATTTAATCCAAGAGCTTTCTGATCCTCCCATAGATTTACTGATCATGCATTTTTCAATGTCCAGAAAGGAACCAAAAACATAGTCTAAATAAGTCCATGTGATAAAAGTGGTTCAATCATAATTATATGAAGCTGCAAGAATACTTCTGTGCGCAAAGTAAACAAAAATAATTTCAATAAATATTCAACGATGTGAGGATCAGAAAGCTCTTGGATTAAATCCAAATGATCTTTATTTGTCTTCTGAAGGTAAACAAAGATCTTATGGGTTTGGAACAACATTAGGGTGGACATTTAAATAAGACAAGTTTAATGTAAACTTCATCATTTACTGTTAACCTCAAAGCATTTTAGTATTGTATGTCTGTTTACATTTCGGAGCCCCAGCCATCGCGCAGTTATCCTCATCAGTCACAGACGACGCTTGTGCTGGGCACATTGTTGAAGTCAGGAAAATACTGAGGATGATGATGATGATGACTGCGCTGGCGTGATCTTCTTGCAGTCAAACACGGAGCAACTTTCTGCTCGTAAATTAATTCCGTGTACTGCGCGTACATTTATACATGCGACAGCATTCACGAGTTGTGCTTGTTGTTTTTCCCCTTTAAGAGAGCGGAAAGTGACGGGGTGTGTTTCCCCTTTAAGAGTGTGTTTCCGCTTTAAGCGTGTGTGTCGAGGAGGAAAATAAAGCGATCAATTCATAAAGTGTTATCCCGCGTTTGATGTCTCTTCTTTTAATTTTCTCCGCTTAAACGGCCACATTATCATATTAGACGTGCTGCCAGTCTTGGTCGCGATCACTTTTTTTTACAGATATTGCATCGCACGCTGTTGCCGCCAATCTTTGCATAATGTAGCCATACTTTTGATCGCCTAAACATTGTTTGCGTTGAATTTATGATATGCTTTAAAGTGTAGTGTACGCATTACAGCCTCACATTTGACAAGCTCTGGGCGAGTGGGCGTAATACTGCCGTAAACTATTGATTTTCAAGACAGCCTCGCAGCAGGCTGATTCAGGCTAATCACCAGCATTTGATCCGGGCATATGTTAAGGGATGCCGCAGGTTTTCTAGCTCACTGACGTTGACAAGATTATACCCTTGGGTATCGAAATTTGGTACCGAACGAAAATGATTTTTTCGATACTCGATAGTATCGAGACGATTCGGTCGGTGCTTAAAAAGTATCGAACTCGATACCCAGCCCTAGTCACAAACCCGATGGAACGAGTGTTTAAAATTGGTCTGGGCTCCAAATGGAAACTGTTGTTTCGTGTTTACATTATGATTAAAATTGTTGCACGTCTGCCGGTTTCTTTCAGTGCTTTTATGTAAGAAGGTTTTATGTCGTTAGATAATGGAAATAATAAATAAAAGTGTATAGTAAGGCTCTTTTAATAGGCTATATCTGCTTAAAAAGGTATATTTCGATGTATATGTACAAGAAAATAATGTGATTTGGTTTAAAATAACCTAGTATTAGTAGTCATAAAAATATGTTTAAATCAAGCCTGAAGGTCTACAACAATATGGGTAGTCGCGTTCAGATCAGCTCATAGATGAAGTTCCTCACCAAACAATATTATCCTATATGTTTCTTTATTTAACCAGATAAAAACCCATTAAGGTCAAGATCTCATTTACAAGAGTGACCTGGCCAAGAGGTCCCAACACATGACTTATGAAAAAAAAAAAAAAAAAAAAAAAAAAA
>CAIGQQ010030823.1:481327-534510 GCA_903798035.1 Danio albolineatus | reverse complement strand
CAAAACAATACAGCAGGCGGAGAGCAGCTCTGAGAGGAACATATGAGGGAATTTGTGTTTCTTTGTAACTTACGCGTGTATCTTCATAAACTTTTGGATTAATAACATCGCAAAATGTTATCCGTATATAGATTTTTGAATAAGTAAATTATCAGTTGGTAGACCAGATTAATTTATGCTGCAAACACCCTGTATAAAATGAGCTGATCTGCTGCTGTTTAATGAGTGTTTATAGTCTGAGGCTCATCAATATTATCAGAGCTGCTGAAATCCTCTGTATTTCATGTCAACAGTTCCTGTTTTTACCTTATTATATTGATGTCTTCAGATCAATTGAAGTTAATTTTATTAATTTCAACAGACTTGAGCAAATTACATAATAACCTGTTGTATTGTCTACAAGATAAAACTATCATAAATTAATCAGTGTACATTAAGCAGATTTGTCTGTTTATTAATTTGAAGCTCATCTTTCTTCAGGTCAGCTGTAAATACTGGAATATTCAAGTGAAGACGAGCATCAGGAAGAAGTGAAATCTGCAAAGACAGAGTTTATTGAAGGACAGTGAGAAGATGAGTGATCCAGAACCCTGCAGAATTAAACCGGAAGAGACTGAAGAACTAATAGGTTTGTGTTTATTCATTACTCTTCATTCATACCTCAATGAGGCTGAACTTTTAGCACTTAATCAGTCTTGGTTCTTTTTCCTATTACCTTTTAATTTATATTGTTTACAATTTATTTAAAAATGCAGTTCATCCTCTCAACTTTCCGTTATGTATAAAATGTTGCCATATGTATTATATAGCGTTGGATATGTTACTCAAAGTAATATATTACAAATTACTACTTAAAAGTTATAATCTGATTACATTACTAATTAATTCATTATCTCAGGGGTCCTTAACCCTGTTCCTGGAGAGCAACCCTCCTGCAGATTTCAGTTGCAACCCATATCAAACACACCTGCCTGTAATTATCAAGTGCTGTTCAGGTCCTAATTAATTGGTTCAGGTGTGTTTGATCAGGGTTGCAACTGAAATCTGCAGGAGGGTGGCTCTCCAGGAGCAGGGTTGACCCCCCCTGCATTATCTTTTCGGCTTAGACCCTTTATTAATCTGAGGTCGCCACAGCACCACGGTGGCGTAGTGGTTAGCACGTTCGCCTCACAGCAAGAAGGTCGCTGGTTCGAGCCTCGGCTGGGTCAGTTGGCATTTCTGTGTGGAGTTTGCATGTTCTCCCCGTGGTTGCGTGGGTTTCCTCCGGGTGCTCCGGTTTCCCCCACAGTCCAAAGACATGCGGTATAGGTGAATTGGGTAGGCTAAATTGTCCGTATAGTGTATGAGTGTGAATGTGTGTGTATGGATGTTTCCCAGAGATGGGTTGCGGCTGGAAGGGCATCCGCTGCGTAAAAATATGCTGGATAAGTTGGTGGTTCATTCCGCTGTGGCGACCCCGGATTAATAAAGGGACTAAGCCGAAAAGAAAATGAATGAATGAATGAATGAAGGTCGCCACAGCGAAATGAACTGCCAACTTATTCAGCATGTATTTTACGCAGTGGATGCCCTTCAAGCTGCAACCCATCACTGGGAAACACCCATACATATTCATACACACTCATACATTAGGGCCAATTGAGCTTACCCAATTCCCCTATAGCGCATGTGTTTGGACTGTGGGGGAAACCGGAGCACCTGAAGGAAACCCACGCCAACACGGCAGAAACATTCAAACTCCACACTGAATTGCCAACTGACACTGCCAAACCAGCGACCTTCTTGCTGTGAGGCTAGTGTCTTACCCACTGCGCTACCATGAGGCCTACATTAATAAAAACTTCATGTAAAAAGTAAACAGACTAAATTAATTTCTATATATTTAAAGTTTTCAAAGTCAAATACTGACAAATATACTGACAAACATTACAAAGGTTACAATGTTTTATTCACATACTTTTTTAATTTTTTATTTTTTAAGTAATTTAGAAATCGCTTTGTTTGTTTTATTAGCTGCTACAAGCACATTACTAAGAACAAAATGACAGTCAGTGATGGTGACCAAGTACGGAGATCCGGAAGGGACGTGATGGTGGGGAAAAAAATGGGTGTGATATGTTTTCTTATTTTTAAGTTTTTGCTTTCCCTCGCAAAGATGTTTTGTGAACACTTCCTGTTCACTTGTCAACCCTCCCATTTTTGCCGGGATTCTTCCGTATTTTACCATTCTATCCCACTATCATCTTATCATTAAGTATTTTCCTATATTTCTCATATATTTTTCATCTTGAAAGCACGTTGAAATTAACATAAAATGTCTGCATTCACTTTCTTTCCATTAAAGCTGTGCGTCGATCATCACCCTTCGTATGCAACCTCAATCAGCGAATGCATGTATGATCGCTGACTTACAGACACGCTCCGTATGATAAACTGATCCCAGATCAGCTTCTGCACGCGCCATTTAAAGGGACACCTGTTATCAAAAGAGCGAAGAACAGCAAATTAATCTCTCGTTGTTTTGTTTGATAACAGAAGTGTCACTGTAAGAATGCGCAGATCTATAATAATAGTAATGAAAGCGTTCCATTACTTATTTAAGAGAAAATTAGTTGTTTTTAAAATAAAACACGCAGGACGGACATGTTTAGATATTATAAAGTGTATTTGTCTGTTTAAACACACACCCGAATATCAAAGTGTCCTGCACGTTAGGTCCTCTTTAAATGGCGCTGAAGTTTGAAGTTTATCATATGGAGCGCGTCCGTCAGTCAGCGCTTATACATGCATTCGCTGATTCAGAGGTTGCATATGAAGGGCGATGATTGACGCACAGCTTTAATGGAAAGTGAATGCAGGCATTTTATATTAATTTCAGCATGCTTTCAGGATTAAAAATATGGAGAAATATGTAAAAATACTTAATGATAGGATGATAGCAGGATAGAATGGTAAAACACGGGAGAATCCCAGTTGACATGTATGAAGTGAACAGGAAGCTTTTGTGGAAAAACAGTATTGCGAGGGAACGCAAAACGTCTTTCCGAGGGAACGCAAAAACGTAAAAATATATGTTTTCCTATCACTCTGTTTTTTTTTTCTCCCACTCATTTTTTTTTCCCCTTACACCCATTTTTCCCCCCACTATTACATCCCGTCCGGGTCACCGTAACCAAGATAGTCTTATCTGTCAATAGTGTATGACGACCTTTAGATTTTCCAGTCAAATTTCATGAAATTGATATAAAATGATTGAATAAAATAGACTAAATTAACAAATATGGTTTGTAAGAAGGAGGCCCAAAATTCTATTCTGCATAACCCTGTAAAACTGTTGATGCTGATGCACAAAATGTGATTTTTAAAAGACACATATGAAAATTACATGTTTTTCTGCGAGACTTTGTTTACAAGGCACGTAACATAGTTATATAAATTTTAATAATTGTAATCAAACTACACAAATTTAGAATGTACTGTAATTACCATAAAGCACGTCATACCCAGTTCTGGTGTTATAATGTAAAACCTTTTATTCACATGTGTGCTAAAAGTATTCACTTTTATAAAACTAGCCTCTTGAAAAGTAACTTCAAGAGTTCACACTTAGCTGATGATTGATAGTAAAGTGTGTTTGGCATGCTGTCCTGGGAGAGAGCCCTGAGCTCATAGGATCCTTGAGCCCGGGGCTCCTTCACGTTTGAAGGGCGAGATGGGAGTTTGAGCTCAGGTAGATTTCGCGAACTCCCCTGCTTGTGAACGTGTTGAGATATTGCTGGCTAAGAGTTTGTCTTAAGATGCTACTTTGGAGTAGTCAATTTACCTGTGGTGTATGTCTTTGGACAATGGGAGGAAACCCGAGGAAAACATGCAAACACCGCACATAAACGCTGACTGGCTTGGTGAGGGGTCGAACCAGTGGCGTTCTTGCTGTAAGGTAACAGTGCTAACCACTGGGCCACCATGCCACCCTATCAGAAAAACAGTGGAAGCATAAGTGGAAGGGAGGATTCTTCAAGACGAAGTTGACTTGAGTGGAAAACTCTGGTTGTTTATAGTGAGTCAGTTTTCATCTGATTGGTGCAATATACGGAAAGGATGCGGTACCAGCTGTGTTCAATCATAAGCACGTGATCCTCTTGAAATTAGTTTATAAATAAACCACACTTATTTACTTCCTTTTAGATGTAAAGATTGAAGAACTGAGTGAAGATGAGGAGAAACATTATGTAAAAAGTGAAGAAGAAACTCACACAAAGACTGAACATAGTATTTCAGTGAAAGCAACAGCCGTAAAATGTTTCACCTGCACTCAGTGTGGAAACAGTTTCAAGTGCAAATACAATCTCAATCGTCACATGATGATCCACACTGGAGAGAAACCTTACCAGTGTTCACACTGCGACAAGAGATTCAGCGATTCAGGACACCTGAAAACACATGAGAGGGTTCACACTGGAGAGAAACTGTATCACTGCACTGATTGTGGGAAGAGCTTCAGACAATCGTCTTCTCTACGAAAGCACAGTCAAAAATGTCAAGGTAAGTAGATCATCTAAAGATCCAGACATACCGGGTTGTATTATTTAGCATAATTGTGCAGTTCATAAAGTATATATGATGATAAAATACATTCCTTTGTCTTTGGAGTGTGACAAGCTGTTTGTGTTTATTTAAAATCTCTTCAAGTGGAAGCTTTTTTTTTTATTTTTATAGGGGTTTTCTTTTGTGGCCGTAGAAATTTAAGAAAGCACATGCAATAACAAAAAACACCAGCAAATTAAGAAACGATCTTCATCAATTTGACAGCACACCTGTTGCAAATTCTCAAAACACAAACAACGGAAAAAAAACGTGCAGCAAGTTGGTCAAAACACAACATAAAATGTTTCAAGAGGACCCAGAAACATGACGGACACAGCTGAGATACAGATGTAGTTAATTTATTTATTAACGCAACGTTTCAGTTAATCATTAATTAGACTGATAATTTACAAAAGACAATGGAATCGCGTAATCAGCATTTTAAAATAAACGAAAAATAACTCACCTTTCAAACACCACCAATCACTTCACTGAACAACAGTCACGGCGGGTCCGTATCTCAGCTGGGTCCGTCATGTTTTTGGGTCCTCTTGAAACATTTCCGTTGTGTTTTGACCAATTTGCTGCGCGTTTCTTTTGTTTTTTTGTTATTTGACCACTTTTCTGCGTGTTTCTTTCATTGTCTGTGTTGTGACAATTTGCAACAGGTATGCTGTCAAATTGCTGAAGATCGTTTCTTAATTTGCCAGTGTTTTTTGTTATTGCATGTGCTTTCTTAAATTGCAGCGCGTTAAGCTCTCTCGGCCACCGTAGTTTTCACATTTATTGATGGGGCAGTGGAGATTGACAGACAAGAAAGTGTGGGGAACAGAGATAGGGGAAGGATCGGCAAAGGACCTCGAGCTGGGTATCGAACTCTGGTCGCCGCAAGCACCTCCTAGGCTATTGGCGCCGACACAAGTGGAAGCATTTTGTGCAGTGGATGCAGTGTTCATGATGCAGTATCAGGGCGGATGTTGCCATACTTAAATTTTTTCAAGGTGTGTTGGCTAAAAATGAAATAAAAATAACTAGTCCTGGACAACGATTCTTTTTTTTGATCGCATTGTTATGCACAATAGCAATAATTTTAAAATGACACCTCACAACATTTTAGCAGTTAAAATATTTATTATAAATCCCAACCTAAATGGAGTAATCAAATTAAATTTACAACCAAAGAGAGTTGCCACTGCCAGGACATAAAAGTTTAACCTAGTTTGTAACAGAAATTAAGTTATGCTCAGAATTCAAAGGCTTGATCATAACATTATAACAGGACACTTGCAGGCAACATCAAGTTTATATTTTTGACCTCTTACCACTGACTGATATAGTTTGGTACGCTTTTATGTCCAATTCCATTGTCAAAATGTACCAAAAAGCGAACTGTACCGTACCACTCTTTGGGAACCCTTTCCAAAAGTTACCTGGCACCCTAAAAGGGTACCAAAAGTAAGAGCAAGACACGCAGCTGAATGCTATTGGTTTACAGAGATACGTCTCTCGCTTGTTCACAAGCCAGGAGAATGAAAACACAGGAAGCGCCATTTGTAAATACACAGCTAAGACATTACACTGTAATAGTATACACGTATAATAATGAGCCATGGTCGACCCGAGCTCAAACAAACCTTGTCGTCGTCTTGATGAACAGCCTCAAAGCCAAGAAGAAGAGCAGAATCTGCTTGTGTCCTGTTTTTGTTTATGAGGCTGTCTCCAGAGAGCCCGCGATCGCTTGTCGCACAACTATGTTTAAAATAACGAACTTCTTAACATGCGCATGATTATTGAAGTGCTTCTGACTTTTTTTAATGATAATTGATCAAGGTCAGGGGTGCCCAATCCTGTTCCTGGAGATCTACCTTCCTACAGAGTTCAGCTGCAACCTTGATCAAACACAGCTGTCTTTAATCATCAAGTGCTGCTTCAGATTCTTTCAGTTGGTTTAGTTCTGTTTGATCAAGGTTGGAGCTCAAATCTGCAGGAAGGTAGATCTCCAGGAACAGGATTGGGCACCCCTGATCTAGGTTGTTCAGAGATTCGTACAACCCTAGTTGAGCACCACAATCGAATAATTCACAAAAGTAGGTTTAACACATATTGACAATTGATTAATGAGCCGTTTACATGAGAGTAATGTTTTTTGTGTCTAAATGTTCAGTATGAGCAGGCCTATCATAAATATTTTGTGTGCCTGCGCAAAATTTTGAGTAGTACACTATTAATTACACACTCAATAAACTTAAAATTGCCCCCCTAGTTTCAAAATTCTTACAGACCTTTAGAACTATGAGAGCCCTGAGCTTATAAGATCCTCGAGCACGGGGCTCCCTCCCAGTTGCAGGGCGAGAGGGGAGTTTGAGTTCAGGTAGATCTGGAGAACTCCCCTGCTGTAGTAGCTGATGAACAGATAGTGATCGCTCTTCAGAGATAACTACTTGCCAGAAGCATGTCTATGGTGCCGATTTGGATTAGTAAATTAATGTTTTTGGATGGTGGGAGGAAACGGGGAAACCCAGGTGAGCATGGGGAGAACATGTAAACTCCGCACAGAAACGTCAGCGGGCTTGGTAAGGACTAGAACCCGTGACGTTCTTGCTGTGAGGAAATAGTGCTAACCACTGGGCCATCGTGCCACCCATCTAGGAAAGGAGGAGGAGTAGGGGTGGAAGGGGGGATTCTTCAAAACGAAGATGGCTGTGATATGGAGCTTAGGGTATTTATAGTGGCTTAGGAATCGTCTGATTGATGAATCATTAATTGAATAATGCAGCACCGGCTGTGGTCAATCATAAGCACGTGATCCTCTTGATATTAGTTTATAAATAAACTTCACATCAAGCCTAATGTTCGCAACACAGTCAAGACCTCTTTTTGTTTAATGCTTCATGCTATGGCAGAGTTATGAAGCTTGTATCAGCCAGAAGTCCTGATCAAAGTATTTGATATCTTGAGAACGACTCAAAGACGGGGGGGAAATAATTGACCATCGATTAAAAGGGTCACTGATAGGTAATTAATCATTTGCATCCCAACGTCACATTTCTGTCTTGAGATGTAACTTTGTTTCTTTCCTTAATTTTCAGACCTGATGGTGAAGAAAGTAAAAAGTAAAGAACTGAGGGAAGACAAGAAGGTCCATCGTAGCGTTCATACAGAAGTGGAGCCAATTTCATGCTCAGTGTGTGGGAAGAGTTTTACACAGCGGTCGCACTTAAAACAACACCAGAGGATTCACACCGGAGAGAAACCGTACACATGTGGTCAGTGTGGGAAGAGTTTCAGACAATCATCGACCCATAATCAACACATGCTGACCCACACGGGAGAGAAAACACATAAATGTGATCAATGCGGCAAAACTTTTCTGAGGACTTCAGATCTGAAGAGACATCTTAGAGTTCACACAAAAGTGAAGCCTTATTCGTGCTCTGAGTGTGGAAAGAGTTTTACACAACAGGCAGAGTTGAAATCACATCAGAAGAAGCACACCGGTGAGATAGAGCATGTCTGTTTTGAGTGTGGGAAGACTTATGATACTGATTTAAGCTTGAAAAGGCACCAGAAGATTCACTCTGGAGAGAAACCGTACAAGTGTTCACACTGCGACAAGAGATTCAGAGTGTTCTATATGCTGAAAGCACATGAGAGGATTCACACTGGAGAGAAAACACAAACGTGATCAATGTGGCAAAACATTTTGAAGGCACTTCAATCTTATAGTTTCAAAACGATTTCACTTTTCAGCCGGATTATTTCCATAGACTGTAAAACAATGGACGTAGTGTCTATGACGTCAGCTATTGGTTTCTGAAGAGTGCAAATGAAGCTGTGAGTGGGCATGGCCAACCAACACCATTTTGTTCACGTCCTCGCATAAACCGCAGGATCTGACAATGGCCAAATATGTGGAACTAGAGATGCCTGCTAGCATTTTGTTTTGATGGTTCTTTGGGAGGAATGCTTAATACTTGTGTTCTGACCACATGTGCTTGGTTGAATATCAAAGAAGTGTTCATCGTGTTCGGTCTTTTAAAACACTGCTGTAATACATTGAGGAAAACACTAAGAACTTCCAAACACTTCAAATATAGTCTGTGTTAGTAACTGCAGAGTTATGAACTCCAGACATAACACTGTATATGACAACGCTTCAGATGACAATTCTGTAGATTACAGCTAATCGATCTGTCAGATGCTGGAGCATGTTAAAGATCTAAATACAATTATAAATGTTTAAGAAATTAACTTAAAACATATACATCTATCGATAAAAGTTTATTCTACGTTAATTAACGTAACAAGAATTTCACCCATCAAGGGAAATGGAGGCGACTTGAATGGTTTTCAGCACAATTAAGTGCACACAGCAGGCCATCTTCTTTGATAAGATCATAAGAAATAATCCCAAAAGGTAATTGACTGTAATGTCACATAAAGCAAAACAAAAATATGACATATATATATATATATATATATATATATATATATATATATATATATATATATATATGCTGAGTTTAGTGGCTAATTATCAGCCAGAATCAGTGTGACGTGACGGCAAGCAGCAAGACCTAGCTGTCGCTCAAGTGGTCACGCCCTTAATTATGCAGACCTACTATAAATGAAACCGATGAGTTATAAAACATTCACCCCATCACAGTTGTCATAAAGGATGATATTAGCTATATACACCAAAATTGTTCATGTACCAGGCTGTAAAGTCCTTTTTCTGCTGTAAAGTTGGCCATTTTATCATAGGGTTCATTGAAATGTGCTTTATTTTGGAGCCAGACCTAGCAGAATTGATTTATTATAATTAATTCTGTATTGGCTTCATGAGGAACAGCGGGATGTTACTGCTTGGTTATTTTACTAGTAACAGTCAGTGGTGTAAAGTAACTAATTATAAATACTCAAACTACTGTAATTGAGTAGTTTTTCTCAGGAATTGTAATTTACTGAGTAGTTTTATAAATGTGGACTTTTACTTTCCCTTGAGTACGTTTAGTGCAGTATCGGTGCTTTTACTCCACTACTGTCCTTCAACCTGCAGTCACTACTGTATTTCTGTCTTGTCTATGATCATTGTCTACAGTAGAAAGATCAGTCCTGTGATTCCTGTCCAATTAAATCACACATAGAAAGTAAATCACATCATACTGAACAACCTCAAGTCATGGGCGCTTTATAAACGCAGCAAACCTTTGGGAAACATTAAAAATGTCCAAGAAGATGATCAAAATCTGCACACGCAATGATCCAGAGACTGTTTATAGACTGCAGGTCACTGAAAATGAGGGATGTCGACTGTATGAGGACTGAAATCACCAAACAGCCTTAAACAATCACTGAATGGAACGAATAAAGAATGGAAGGAAGGGCCAAAAAATAAGGAAGGACCAAACAAGAAATGAAAAGAAGGATCGAAGAACCAAATAAATGAAGCAAGAATTCAAGGAAAGACTGAACAAACTAAGGAAGGAAGGAAGGAACGAATGAACAGACGAATGAATGAACAAAAGGACCTAATGTAGGAAGGAACAAAAATATGAATGAACGAATTAGTGAACGAAGGAAGGAGGGAACAAACGAATAAATGAAGGAAGGAGAGAACAAACAAATAATTGAAGGAAGGTTGGAAGGAACGAACGAAAACAGGAAGAATACAGCACATGTTGTTTGTGCAGGGATGTGTAAAAGTAACATTCTGTAAACGCATCAGCTTTTCTACAGTGTAATACTCACTACTCTTGAGTACTTTTAAAAGGTCTACTCTTTACTCATACTTTGAGTAATATTTACACTGCTTGCACTACATTTTTGGGCAAGTAATGGTACTTTTACTTGAGTATGATTTTTTAGTACACTTTCCACCACTGGTAACAGTTCATTATATCAGAAATTAACATTGTTAATTTTTATATATTAAATGTCATATTTTTACTAGCAGCAATTCAGGTATCGGCAACTCAATTATTCAATTTAACAATAAAAATGCTGATTTCATGAATTTATATTCTGAGAATGAATAAAAGTGAATACGGTTTGCCACAATGTCAACAGCTGTTGCTTTTTTTACGATCCATCAGTGCGCTCGCTTCAGCGTGATGACGTCAGCGCTGACGCGTTCATCCAGCGTCGAGTCTTCAGAGCTGAGGTGAGTCGTTCACGCTTTTTCTCGTGTTTACACAACAATAAAACACACTTTACAGTTTATTAAAGCGACAATCTGCGACTAGTTTCTGCATTGAGTTCACCTCTATCTGTGTGTCTGCTGACCAAAACAATACAGCAGGCGGCGTGGAGCTCAGAGAGGAAAATATTAGTGTTTTCCCTTGCGAACCGTTGTAATGTCACAAAATATGTTGTGGATGTATTTTGGGAATTTAGTGTGGCAGATGTTGTTTGACACTGACAAGATTATATTATTGATCTGTTTGCTCGTCATTTAAAGCTGTTTGTTGTGATTTGTACGTTTACGTACATATAAACGTGTTTAGCAAAGATGTTGTAAATATTAAGTATTTAAACTGTATAGATTTCTAAAAAAAACTAAAGTTCATAAGCTAAACCACAATATTAAATACCGTTCACTTATTAAATAAACACACATTACCTAAAAATGTCTTATATGGAATATATAGTTCCATTAATTGTATATATGAAGTAAAGACCCTTTAAAGAAATATTCAGCAAAGTATAACCATAGTATAGGAATCATCATATATTGACGTTAAAAATCTTATCTGAACTATCTTGTTTTTGGTTTTATTGTATTTATTTTTAATGAACTGTTTATTAAAATAGGCAATTTTTAGGTGGCGTTGATTTAAAAAAATGCAATACTTGTCTTAAGATCTACAAATTGGCGCCACGGTGGCGTAGTGAGTAGCACGTTCGCCTCACAGCAAGAAGGTCGCTGGTTCGATCCCCGGCTAGGCCAGTTGGCATTTCTGTGTGGAGTTTGCATGTTCCTCCGGGTGCTCCGGTTTCCCCCACAAGTCCAAAGACATGCGGTACAGGTGAATTGGGTAAGCTAAATTGTCCATAGTGTATGTGTGGGAATGAGGATGTATGAATGTGTTTCCCAGAGATGGGTTGTGGCTGGAAGCGCATCCGCTGCGTAAAACAAATGCTGGATAAGTTGGCGGTTCAATCCGCTGTGGCGACCCCGGATTAATAAAGGGACTAAGCCGAAAAGAAAATGAATGAATGAATGAAGATCTACAAATTAAGTTAATTTTATTAGTTATGTGAATGATGTGATCGTCTATTGTGTTGCCTACAAGATATATATATCTACCTTCAAGGTGACTGTCGTAATATGGTTTATTTTATCAGAGTATGTGTTAAGCAGAGTTTTCTGTTTGCTCATTTGCAGCTCGTCCTCCTTCAGTTCAGCTGTAAATACTGTAATATTCCCATCTGTCTACCAGTGAAGACGAGCATCAGACCATCAGGAAGACGTGAAATCTGCAAAGACAGAGTTTATTGAAGGACAGTGAGAAGATGAGTGATCCAGAACCCTGCAGAATTAAACAGGAAGAGACTGAAGAACTAATAGGTTTGTGTTTATTCGTTATTTACTGGAATAAATGTGTATGTATATTTGTACTAGATGTATTATTTACACACATGCTTTTAAATTACATTTCATAGCTCACACACATCTGTTTTAGTAGCTAATGCTCACAGTTTTGATCCTTGCTAGAGCACCATCTGCTGTTAGCAAACTAGCCTCTTTTAATGTAACTTATTTACTTATTTTCAGATATGATGGTGAAGGAGGAGAGTGAAGAACTGAGTGAAGATGAGGAGAAACATCATGTCAAAAGTGAAGAAGAAACTCAGTCAGAGACTGAACATTTATTTTTTCTACAAACAAACACAAACAGCAATCACAGTAAGTAGGAAATCTTAAGATCCAGCCAATCAGGTCATATTATTACAGAAGTCTTTCGAGGCCATGCATTAAAATATTTTTTCTCATTTGTTATGTCGTAAGCACGACTTAATTATCTCGTGATCTCGACATAACTCATTTTCTCGTGATCTCAATATAACAAAAAGTTCTGCTTATTCTGACCTCCGAACGCCTACGAAACATCATGGAGGAACGCATTGGCTTTTATTTTGACCAGGGACTGAGTCAAACTGAGATAGTTCTATGTCTTGCAGTGATTGACAATTTCTATATCAGTGTCCGACACTTGAGAAGGAGGCTTTCGGCTCTCCAGATTATTGTGGAAGATAAGCGACCCTGAGAGTATCGTCAGTTTCATGGCCAGTCAGCTTGAAGGACCGGGACGTCTGCACGGTTATAGAATGATGATAGAAAGGTGCCGTTTAAATGGTTTGCGGCTGACCAGAGAAATGGTAAGAGATGCGCAGTTCAGTTTGAGAACAAGCAGAACTTTGTTATATCGAGATCACAAGATAATTAAGTCGTGTTCACGACATAACAAGAGAGAAAAAATATTTTAATGCATGGCCTCTTAGGACCTCCGTATATTATTTACGATAATTGTGGAATTCAATTGCTGCACGACGTCAATTGAAATCGCTGTTGTACGGGTGTACCTAATAAAGTGGCCAGTGAGTGTATTGTTAGGCTGACTTTCTTTTTAAACTTCATAAACAGCAACTGAAATAACACCCTCTTTGCAACGGTAGGGAGACTGCCGTACAGAGTTTGTTGTTGTCTTTCATATTATTGACATAATGCTTTCAGCGTATTATAACAGCTCGTCACCCAGTGATAAGCACAGTTATTCAGCAAATTTAACGTTAAAGTGAGCGGCGTTCGTCTGACAGGTCCATTTGCGATAGCAGCACCCTCCCAATGGATATTGGATAAGGCGAAATAGCCAAGCATCCAGCCTGAAATATACAACTATCTCACTGAAACCCCAAGTGATTTTACAAGAGAAGTTAAAGGCCTACGAGTCTTTGGATGCCTACAGTTGTGTTCTGTGTGGTCATGTGGAGAAATAATGCTCCATGATCACCAGATTCAAAACTATGTAGTGCTAAAAACAGAGGTTCAGCCTAGCCAAAGACAAGGAAAGAAGACGGAGCTGTACAAGGCCTGGGTAATCATCAACAAGCAAAACAACTGCATTCTGGCAGAGAACTGCACCTGTACGGCGGTTATGTGGACGTACATGTTTACATTTCATTATTAGCATTCAGTGTCCGCAGTTTAACTCACCATATTTAACTGTTCCTGCTGAAATCATCGCTGCAATCAGAAACAAGTGATGTGTGTGATTCAGCACAGCGTGAACTTACCTGATATGACATGAGAACTGCAGAGTCGAGCATTTTAATCAGGTCGTTACTCCGTTCAGCTTTCTTTTAGCCAAAGACATCTGCGGTTGGCATTAAAAGCAGTGTGGTGTACGGTAAAAGTTACGTTTTCAATTTGTGGACTTTCGAATTTAGCATCCTACCGCACAACACAATGTTTTAAGTCTTATCTTTCTAAGCTCAAGCAGTTTGTGCTGATAGGTGCTTGAGGGTCTGAGGTTGGAGTGGTTCGCTCTGGTGTACCCCAGGGATCAGTATTAACATGAATGAATTGACCATCAGTTAAAAGGGTCACTGACGATCATTGATTTAATCATTTGCATCCCAACTTGACATTTTTTTTTTCCTTTTTTTCTTTATTTAATTTTCAGACCTGACGGTGAAGAAAGAGGAAAGTGAAGAACCGAGTGAAGACAAGAAGGTCCATCAAAGCGTTCATACAGAAGTGAAGCCGAATTCATGCTCTCTGTGTGGAAAGAGTTTCAAGCAGCTGTCTCATTTAAAACAACACCAGAGGATTCACACCGGAGAGAAACCGTACACGTGTGGTCAGTGTGGGAACAGTTTCAATCAATCGTCAACCCTTAATCAACACATGCTGATCCACACTGGAAATAAACAACACAAATGTGATCAATGCGGCAAAACATTTCTGAGGCCTTCAGATCTGAAGAAACATCTTAAAGTTCACACAAAGGAGAAGCCTTATTCGTGTTCTGAGTGTGGAAAGAGTTTTACGCAACAGGCAGAGTTAAAATCACATCAGAAGAACCACACCGGTGAGATGGAGCATGTCTGTTTTGAGTTTGGGAGGACTTTTGATACAGCTTTAGGCTTGAAAAAGCACAAGAAGATTCACTCTGGAGAGAAACCGTACAAGTGTTCACACTGCGACAAGAGATTCAGTGTGCTGTATATCCTGAAAGCACATCAGAGGATTCACACTGGAGAGAGACCGTTCAAATGTGATCAATGCGGCATAACATTCCTGAGGTCTTCAGAACTGAAGAGACATCTTAGGGTTCATACAAGTGAAAAGCCTCATTCATGTTCTGAGTGTGGAAAGAGTTTTAAATGTCAGTCAAATTTGAAAGACCACGAGAAGATCCACTCTGGTGTTAAAGAGCACGTGTGCCTAGAGTGTGGGAAGAGTTTTATTAGAGCTGGAGACTTGAAACAACACAAGAGGATCCACACTGGAGAGAAACCCTACAGGTGTGAACACTGCGACAAGACATTCAGCCTGTCACAAAACCTGAAACAGCACCAGAGGATCCACACCGGAGAGAAACCTTTTAAGTGTTCACACTGCGACAAGAGATTCAGTCTGTTACACAATCTGAAATTACATGAGAGGATTCACACTGGAGAGAAGCCGTACACTTGTACTCAGTGTGGAAAGAGTTTCTCACGATCACAACACCTTCGTCAACACATGAGGAGCCACACTGGAAAGAAAACACACAAATGTGCTCATTGCGGCAAGATATTTTTGAGGGCTTCACCACTGAAGAAACATCTTCGAGTACATACAAAGGAGAAGCCTGATTCATGTTCTTTATCTCCATCAGAATCTTGCTCAGCCCCCCCAAGGGTTTACTAACGATTTTCCTCTCAATTTCTGTGTAAAACCCTTAACCAGCGTTAAGTCCCTGGCAAACGTTTAAAGGTGTGGTCCACTACGATATCATATTTTAAACTTTGGCTAATTTGTAATGTGGCTGTGTGAACATAAACAACATCTCTGAATGTAAGACGCTCAAAGATCAATGCAAAGGGAGACGTTGGCTATTACAGAGTTGGCTTAGCAAAGCCTACGTCGAACGAAGTTTGGGACTACAAAGGAATACATCCGGGTTAATGAGAACATAAGCCCTTTAGGTTACACGCATATACCTCATACAGCAAAGGGGCGTGGCCAGAGGCGCTGTAATGTTATAGCAGAGAAAGCTAACATAGCGTCCAAACGCTGCTATTTCCGCAGAGCTTCTTCTGTTTCTGTATTTGGGCTTTCAAAGGACACGACTCAAAGACAGTGCTTACAGTTTAATTTTAATTAAGTTACAGAAATTTATAATAAAGATATAGCTAGCATTTGACAAAGGACAACTTTCAGAATCTCTCCCATTTCAGTGTTGGTTTCGGCTAAAAATGCCGCATAGAAGGAGCAGCTCCAACCATAACAGAAGAAGCTGTGGATTGTGAGCCACAACCTGTAAAGCCTGGTTTATACTTCTGCGTCAAGGGATCGCCATGACCCACGGCGCATGCCACGCACGTTGTCGTGCATTTATACTTCTGCGCGCTGTATGTGCTGCTCTGTAATAATACTTCCGAAACGCTAGCTGGCAGTAGATGTTTATGTTCCTCTGTCTCGAGTTTCTTCGCTGGTGTTTTGTTTTTTGAACCCTACCTTAAAGTACAAGTGGGTCAAACTCGCTCATTTTGAGGTGGGAACCGGCGGACATGCAACAACTTTAATCATAGGGTAAACACAAAGCACCAGTTTCCATCTAGATTTCCTTCACCGGACTCGACACTTGTAAACACTCGCTCCATCGGGCTTGCACGGCTCTCACCCCTACCCACACTCGTCAGCTCGACAAGCCAACCAATCACAGAGCTTACGCTACGCGTTGTTGCGATATGTATTTACGTTTTTTGAGAGGTCAGCGTCGGCCACGGCGACCACGAGTGCTTGACGCAGAAGTATAGATCAGCCTAAAGTGTGTTTATTTGTTTAAATTGATCAATTACATGCACAGTTTCTAGCGTTAACAGTAAGTTGTAGCTAGGATGTAAACACTGGGAAACAATTTCGCTACAAATTCATATTTATCTGCCAAACCGCTGTAAACACCCTCAATCTTCATCAGCGTTGCAGTGTGTCTCTATGTGGACGCTTTCAGTGCGTTCTACATCTTAAATAACAAACTCGCAAAAGATATGTGAGCGTTTTTATATTACTTACACATGCTTATAACCGAAATATATGTGAAAGACACTTGTCAGGTTTTATTTAGAGCAGGCGTGAGGTTCAGTTGTGTCCTCTTCATTTTCTGTCAGTTTCAGGCTCAAACTACTGACGCTACACTGACTGACAGTATTTACACAAAAGAGGCAAAACGCATCTTTGTGGAGGCTCCCTGGTGACCAATCAGAGCCTCTTGAGGGCAGGCCTTCAGAGGAACTAGGAAATATGACAGGCGTTTTCATGTTAGCTGAGTAGCTGTATATAATCAAAGTAAGATATATGAAATAATAATGTGATTTTCTACAAGTTAAGCAAGAGCACACATTGCTTTGCACCCCATAAACACAACCAAGCCTTAAAAATACACTCTGGACCCCCCCTGTAAATGCAGTTGAAAAACATACCGAAAAATCCATTTGAAATAAATTTTGTGAGTTTGTTGCAGAAATTTAGAAAGCTAAATTTTAGAGGAGCTCGAAAAAAGTGTTCGAAAAAGTAAACATCACTCATTCTTTTTGCCCTCAAACGAAGAACAAAAAATTGCTTTATTTGAAGTGTATCATGGCCTTAAAGACAAGGAAACGTCATATAACGCGAGCGTCCCCATACTGTAGCCCATTTTGTCCACCTTCACATTTGGACCAGCCCTCTAAACACCAATTTTGACTTTTTTTTTCTATTATGTTTTACTCGTATCTGTATGTGATTAATAAATGCTGGCTTTCAAACTATTTTATTCCTCTTATTCATTAAAGTAACCTAATTATTTGTTTAATTCACCAACCAACAGAATGGTACAATGTATAATGTTTTGTTGTGATCGAGGAGTTGAAAATTAAAGAAACCACAAAAATGGCCAGAAAAGTACAACCCTTAATCAGTAGATGGGACAATATGGAAAAAATAAGTAGCGATTTCTAAATTTACTTTTTATTTCATTGCAGACAACAGAACTAACATTACTTAAAGTGTTCCTCGTGGTTTTTATTCCAATTTTAGTTCCTGCAACACATTTCAAAAACTTCAGTAAAGCATTTACCACTTTGTAATGTTGCCATTCCTCTTCAAAACACTTAAAAGACATTTAGGGACTGAAGACATTAAGTGATGAAGTGTTTCAGGTGTAATTTCGTCCCATTCTTCTTGCAAACAAGTCTTAAGGTGGCCAACAGTACTGGGTCTTCATTGTCACGTTTTGCGCTTAAAAATGCACCACACATTCTCTATTGGAGACAGGTCGGGACTGCAGGCAGGCCAGTCAAGTATCTGTATCCTCTTCCTCGGCAGCCAAAACTTAGTAATGTGTGCAGAATGTGGTTTTGCATTGTCATGTTAAAATATGCATGGGCGTCCCTGGAAAAGAAAGCAGCATATTGTGCTCAAATCCAAATGTACGTTTCGGCGTTAATAGTGCCATCACAGATGTGCAAGTTACGTTTACCAAGGGCACTGACATAATCCCATAGCATGACAGACCCTGGCTTTTGGAGATGTTCCTGGTTTTGTCTGGATGATCCTTTTCTTCTTTTGTTTACAACACACAGTGTCCATTTCTCCCAAAATTACCTGAAATACCACTGTGTGATGGTCCATCCCAGATGCCTCCGAGCCCAGAGAAATCAATGGCACTTCTGGACACTGTTAACATAGGGCTTCCTCTTGACACAGTACAGTTTTCTCTGGTATTTGTGGATGTAAATACGTGTTGTGGTCAGTGCTTAAATTGTGAATTGCGAGGTTCCGGAACAGATCGTGTTAACTGATCCAGCATGTTACCAGAAGATGTAGAGCGTCACAACGAAATTAAAGGGTGGGTGTCACGGATGAAATTGAGGAGGGTTGGGGAGTCACGGAAGAAAGTGAAAGTGAACAGCGGACAGGGAGGTGGGTGGTTGAGGAGGGGGATCAGTAAAATGAGGTGCCGGATCAGATTTGTTGCAGATTTAAGCCCTGATTGGGGTAGTTGACAAAAGTTTAGCTTAGGCTTGCGGCCTTGTCCTTTACACTCTGAAATTCCTCCAGTTTCCTTGAATCTTTTAATAATGTTATGCACTGTTGAAGGTGAAATATCCAAATGTCTTCCCATCTTTCTTTGAGGAACATTGTTTTTAAACATTTCTATAACTTTCTCACGTATTTGTTGGCAAACTGGCGATCCTCTGCCCATATTTGCTTCTAAAGGACTAGACCATTCTTGGATGCTGCTTTTGTACCAAATCATAATTGCAACCATTTCTTGAAATCACCTGTTTCAAATAACATCATTATTTCACCAGTTTACCTGATTTTAATAGCAATGGCTTGACAAAAAAAAAACATCCAAATTGTGTTATTTGTTTTATGTTATTAAATAAATAAATAAATAAACAATTACTCAAACCAGGTTCTGCACGGAAATGGAAATCTTTGCTCAGCATCAGGTGCACACGGCAGCAAAAAGTCTGGTAGCCAACTATAGGCATATTGTTATTATTATTATTATTATTATTATCATCATCATTATTATTATATATTCCTTGCTCGGAAACAATCATACAAACCAGGTTCTGCTCGGAAATTGCTATCTTTGCTCAGCATCAGGTGCACAGCACCAAACGTTTGGCAGAGAACTATGACCTTATTTTAATGACAAATGTCTGATATAGGCTACTGCTAACTTACGTTTTTATTTAATTTATGCATACGCAATGAAGTCTGCTAACTGTGTGTGGTTCAAATGATAGAATATGTAAACTTATATTATTTAATAATAAGCCGCAGAGGACTTTTATTTTGAGTGCATCGTCACGGGCTTAGATTTGGTTGACCAATCAGAGGGAAATGGGCGTTTCAGCACGCCTACATGTGTATATAGAATTTTATAGTCCTTTATCCGTTTTCCTTCCCTTATATCAAAAAACAAAAATAAAGCCAAAATCTCGTTTTTTCGTTTTTTTGTGAGTAAATGAAAACCCTGAAAACGGCCGTTTTCTTCAGTCGTGGCAATTTGGATAAATAAAAAAATCTAAATTAAAATCCGTCTAATCTCGTTATTTGTTTTTTCTTTTTTTGATCTGAACGCAAGATCAGAAAATCAGATAAAGAGTCATTATTCATGTTTTCCTTTTCTTTCAGGAAACAAATAATGGAAAAACAAGTTGTTTTTTTGTTTTTTAATTTTTGGTTTGAATTTGAAAAAACGATTGAACGAATGATACACGGATTTAGTAAGGCTCTTTTATTAGGCATTATTTTCTTTAAAAAAGGGCATAGTTTATGTTTTTTCATAATAAAATAAAGTATTAGTAGACATATTTTTTTAAAATCATGCCTAAAATGTATTATAATATGAATAGTCGCATTCAGATTAGCTCATAGAGGGAGTTCCTCACTAAAGAATGTTATCTGGAGGTTTTATTATTGTAGGCCTTTATCATTTTGCCTCATGATACAATTTATATAATTGTGCAAAATATCAAAATACAAAGCTTGTTTTGTGTGGTATAATGTTGAATTCTCTCATACATCGTTATCACCTGTAATCAGCCAAACAGCAGTAAGTCTAGTAACTACAGTGGGTAATAGATACAGATTCTATTTTACGCCATTTTGTAACAAGAGTTCACACTGAGCTGATGATTGATTATAAAGCGTTCGGCATGCTGTCCCGGGAGAGAGCCCTGAGCTTATAAGATCCTCAAGCCCGGGGCTCCCTCCTGTTAGCAGGGCGAGAGGGGAGTTTGAGCTCAGTTAGATCTGGAGAACCCCCCTGCTGTAGTAGCTAATGAACAGATAGTGATTGATCTTAAGAGATAACTACTTACTAGGAACATGTCTATGAGCTGATGTGGATTAGTTAATTAACTTAAGTTGCATGTTTTTGGACGGTGGGAGGAGACCGGGGAACCACGGAGACAACGTGTAAACTCCACACAGAAACGTCAGCTGGCTTGGTAAGGACTAGAACCAGTGACGTTCTTGCTGTGAGGCAACAGTGCTAACCACTGGGCCATCGTGCCACCCATCTAGGAAAAGAGGAGGAGTAGGGGTGGAAGGGGGGATTCTTCAAAATGAAGATGACTGTGATATGGAACTTAGGGTATTTATAGTGACTCAGGAATCGTCTGATTTGTGCATTGTAAATTGGCTATCATAAGCACGTGATCCTCTCGAAATTAGTTTATAAATAAACTTCACAAATAAGCTCTGCAAAAAATGCTTTTCATAGAGTTTTCTCTTGTTTATGGTAACTTTAATGTAATATACTGTAGTTTTATTTACCTTCAGCCCACGGTTATCTATGATACTTGGTTTTTGGCCCTTCATACAAAAAAGTTTGGGCATCCTTGATATTTGTGATGCAGTGTTTTTTTTTTTTTCAATATATCTATTAACATAAAGTAGTCATTTTTAAATGGGTAACACTTTACAATAAGGTTTTTGGTAGTAAACGTAATTTAATGCATGAATACATGAACAAACAATCAACAATACATTTATTACGGCATTTGTTCATGCTAGGTAACATTAATGAAAATACAGTTGTTCATTGTTGGTTATTAGTTATGTTTCCATCCAAAAAATGCAAATGAACTTTATGCCCAAACTGGATTATTGCAAAAAGACCTGCGAATAAAGCAACGTTTCAATCCAATGAGTCAAAGCGGACAAAAACGTCACTTCCTGATTAACTGGCACCAAATTTCAACAGTAAAAACGTCATTTGCTGCAGTAGGAGAAGCTGCGTGAATCTTCTCATTTAATAAATGACTTGTGCCTCAGAAGGCAATCCTGACCCGCAGTGAACGCGCGGTGGCGTTTGAAGGTGTCAGACGCGGAGCACAGACGCTCTTGATTCTGGAGGTCACTAATAATATAATAACGCAACTACTGTAACGGTGAGGCGCTTTAGAACGACCAAAACAACATTTCAGATGTTTTACGATGTGCTCAGCTGCTGGTTTCTCCATTCACACACGTTTTTATCATCACATGATCTCTTATAACACAATCACATGACCTTTATTTAATGCGCATACTGGAATTTATGCGGTAAAAGTGTTTCCATCGCAGTTTATGCGCATCTTGGCGAATAAAAAGTTTATCCTACTCGGTTATGCGCTTACATTTTTAATGCGCATTTTCAACATTTATGCGCATCATGGCGTTTCCATCAACCATTTCTTTATGCGCAAATCCAAAAATAGCTGGATGCAAACGTAGCTAATGTTAACTACTAATGTTAACATGAATTTAGTCGTTAATTCATTGGTAAATGTCAAACTATGATTCATAAATGCTGTACAAGTAGGGTGTTGTTCATAATTAGTTCATGTTAGTGAATACATTACCTAATGAAACCTTAATGTAAAGTGTGACCTTTAATTGTTACTTCATATTAATCATCCTTATGTTTTGTTTACTTCAGGAAAAGTTATATCGGTCAGCCATTAAGGATTGATTTCTAAAGTGGCAGTATTTCACATCATATAGCCTAAGTGATTGAGTTACATGGCGTTTTGTCTACATTAGCAGATAATTTGGCTAGTCAGAATTATTTTAATAAGAAAATCCGCCTTCGCGCGCACGTCCGTCCACCTCGACGTGATGACGTCAGCCATTACGCGTTCTGTCAACGTCGAGTCTTCTTGGCTGAGGGGAAAAAATCTGAGGTGAGGCGTTGTTTACAAAACAATATGACACATATATACTGATTATAAAGCAACAATCCGCGAACATGTTTCTGCGTTGAGTGTATCTGTGTGTCTGCTGACCAAAACAATACAGCAGGCAGCGAGTAACGATGGTTTTGTGAGGAAAATATGAGTGTTTTTTTATGTGAGTGCGTTTTATTTCACGTTTGAAGTAATAATATCGCGTGTGTGATCCGTGAATAGGAATTTATTTACTATATGGACGAAGTTTGACACTGAAAATCGTAATTTAGTAGTTTGTGGTGGTTTTAATTGTCATTTTTACATACTACATAGGCTGTATGTAGCAAATTAATGTCTGTAGTATCAATACTTAATATGATGTTAAGCTGTATGTAGATTTTTATGTGGTAGTTAATTCTGCAAACACTTAAATGGTCTGATCTGCTGTTGATCCTGAATGGCTGTTTATTGAGTGTTTATAGTCTGAGGCTCATCAATATTATCAGAGCTGCTGAAATCCTCTTCATGTCATGTCAGTAGCTCCTCTTCATTCATTATATTAATTCCTTCAGGTCCACAAATTAACAATCATAATGATTTATTCAGTTGTCGATCAGTGTTGAATCATATCTCTCTGTTTGTTCTCCTGAAGCTCTGCCGCCATCAGTGAAAGACAAAGACAGAGTTTATTGAAGGACAGTGAGAAGATGAGTGATCCAGAACCCTGCAGAATTAAACAGGAAGAGACTGAAGAACTAATAGGTTTGTGTTTATTCAATACTCTTTATTAATGATGCCATGTGATCTTAAAGCACTTACTCAGTTTTGCTTCTTTACATTTGTTATCAATAACAATAAATAAATGGACTGTGTGGGATATTCTGTGCGCAGTTGGGTGGTAGGAACTTTCTTCGTCAGAAAGAACTGCAGCTACTCCAGAGTGAACATGACTATTCTCTATTTATTTGTTTATGTTGATATACACAAAATGTGTGTGTGTGTGCTTTCTGTCAGAAAACAAGAATAAAAAGAACATATATGAAGGGTATGAAATGACAGATGTACAATTCAATTCAATTCAATTCACCTTTATTTGTATAGCGCTTTTACAATGTGGATTGTGTCAAAGCAGCTTCACATAGAAGGTTATAGTAAATTGAATTGTACAAAGTTGCAAATTTATGAATGATATCTTGTATGACACTATGCTGATACAATAGTAACTAGACAAAACAAAGCTTATTTCTACATAAGTATAACAAATGCAGCTTCATTAGACAGCGCAGCACGGCTGCTCTCATTGCTTATTAGTGCAGGTGTCAAGTTACACTATGTTTATGCGCTGGTCTGGTATGATAATTATGAATATGCTGATATGAAACGAATATAAAATCGGCATAACCACTCGACAAGGAATGTTATTATGATAACCAATAAGTATACGATATCACACATAACTGAATGAGCCATTAAATATGCGAGCATTGCCGCGATTCTCTGTATCCTACTAGGTTAAATGTCCTGAGATTAATAAAGCCATGTTAGACTATAACACTTTATAAAACACATCTATAATGATAACAACTATGATTACTTACGGGTTTATACACGCACAGCAATACCACACAACGAACCGATAGAGTTTGATGGGATAGACAGGAGTACAGGAGACTCTGTTTTAACCTATGCCGGGAGCTGCCGAACTGAAACTTATGCGTATGCGCCAGACAAGTCTGAACATATTCACTTGCGCATCGCGCATGCGTGAGGCAAGGAATTTTGTACAAACTGCATCCTCAATTTTTTTCCTTATTGTTTACACTTGCCTCGCTCTCCGTAGTACACAACTCATGCACGCGTGGAACAGGTTTACTACATAGTGTAATGTCTTTTCATGAGGGAAATATTAAACTTGGACCTCCACTGCTCTTAATGATTTGGTCGGCGCAGCAACAAACTCCTCTTGCTTGGCGGAAGCTATTGAAATAAATGGGTTTCATAGTGCAGCACTTTCTGCGTCTGGTGTGAAAGCTGCTACTTATTATCATTCTGTTTTGTTAAATCGCACAGTCCTACACTTATTTTTAGTTGGAAATGTTTGCACTGTTAAGTGCTGCTACTATTTACTTTTTCTATCTATTTACTTTTCAGATGTGACGGTGAAGGAGGAGAGTGAAGAACTGAGTGAAGATGAGGAGAAACATCATGTCAAGAGTGAAGAAATAACACAAGCAGATACTGAAGATAGTGTTTTAATGAAAGCAACAGCCATAAAAGATTTGACCTGCACTCAGTGTGGAAAGAGTTTGGGGCGCAAATATGATCTCAAGCGTCACATGAGGATCCACACTGGAGAGAAACCTTACAAGTGTTCACATTGCGACAAGAGATTCAACCATTCGGGATACCTGAAAATACACGAGAGGAGTCACACCGGAGAGAAACCGTTTCATTGCTCTGATTGTGGGAAGAGTTACACCCACTCGTCTTCTCTACAGACACACACAAAAAACTTTCACAGTAAGTAAAAGATCTGCAGGTCAGTACAGATCAAAGTCACCCTCATCAGCTTGAAAGCAACTCATTCTCGCATGAACGTTTGTGCTTCTTTATAAACTCAAGGTAATTATTTCAATAGAGACCATAGCTAGCTTAGGTGTGCAAGCTTGTCATCTTTAGGCAAAATTTTTACCATGAAATACATCATTCACTTGTATTGTGCAGATCTGTAATACAAAAAAATTGGGAGAAGCAAGGGGGAAAGAGTGGCTCAGTGGTTAGCACTGTCGCCTCACAGTAAGAAGGTTGCTGGTTTGAGTCTTGGCTGGGCCAGTTTGCATTTCTGTGTGGAGTTTGCATGTTCTCCCAGTGTTAATGTGAACTTTCCTCCGGGTGCTCCGGTTTAGTCCAAAAACATGAGTTATAGGTGAATTGGATAAACAAAAATTGGCTGTAGTGTATGCGTGTGAATTAGTGTGTATGGGTGTTTCCCAGTTCTGGGTTGCAGCTTGAAGGTAATCCGCTGTTTAATACATATTTTGGAATACTTGGCGGTTCTGTGGCGACCCCTGACAAGGGACTTAGCCAAAGGATGAATAAAAGTTTGTCACAGATACATTACAACTTGAACATGATCTGAGAGTCAGATCAGAGCATCATTTTGCAGTTAATCATGGTGTTAGGGTCACGATTTCGGCACAGTTCCGAATATGATATGTTAAGTACAAAAACAGTACACCAAAGGTCTCAAACTCAATTCCTGAAGGGCTGCAACTCTGCACAGTTTTGCTCCAACCCTAATCAAACACAGCTGATCCAAATAATCAAGGCGTTGAAAATATTCTGAACACCTTGTTTAGTTGCATCAGCTGTGTTTGGTTAGGGTTGGAGCCAGGGCCGAAGCAAGATGAACTGCCGCTCTAGGCACAGGGCAATCACGCCGCCCTCAGCCAGAAAGTGAAAACGAAAGTGACCGGTTCGCAAACGGGTTGGCAAGGCAAGGCAAGTTTATTTCTATAGCACATTTCATACACAGTGGCAATTCAAAGTGCTTTACATAAACAGAAATAAAATTGAAGTATAAGAAAATAAAAACAAATAATAAAAAAAGCAGATGAAAACAGATTAAAATGAGTAAAACAAGTTATAAAAGAATGAAAAAGAAAGACACAATAGTGCGATCTGTCGGACGCAGCACAGTGCTCATTCAGTAAAGGCACAGCTAAACAGATGTGTTTTCAGTCTTGATTTGAATGTGTCTAATGTTGGAGCACATCTGATCATTTCTGGAAGCTGATTCCAGCAGCGAAATAGCTGAACACTGATTCACCCTGCTTTGACTGAACTCTTGGAATTTCTAGTTTATATGATCCTAATGATCTGAGTGATCTGTTAGGCTTGTATTCAGTGAGCATATCTGTAATGTATTGGGGTCCTAGGCCATTTAGTGATTCATAGACAAGTAGTAATACTTTACAATCTATTCTGAATTCAACTGGGAGCCAGTGTAGAGACCTGAGGACAGGTGTGATTTCCTGGTTCTGGTCAGAATCCTGGCTGCAGCGTTCTGGATGAGCTGCAACTGTCTGACTGTCTTTTTGGGAAGGCCAGTGAGGAGTCCATTACAGTAATCCACCCTGCTGCTGATAAAAGCATGAACAAGTTTCTCTAAGTCTTCACTGGAAACAAAGCATCTAATTCTTGCAATGTTTTTGAGATGATAGTATGCTGATTTAGTTACTGCTTTGACATAAATGTTGAAACTCAGATCTGACTCCAGAGTCACGCCAAGATTCTTGACCTTATTTTTTGTTGTATGACCCTTAGAGCCAAGGTACGCATTCACCTTGAGAACCTCATCTCTGTTCCCAAATGTAATGACTTTAGTTTTCTTTTTGTTTAACTGAAGAAAGTTCTGGCACATTGTTGGGATGGGGGTGTTGCACATGCCGCCCTCACTATTCTGCCACCCTAGGTGGCCGCCTAGGTCGCCTCTATGGAAGCAACGGCCCTGGTTGGAGCAAAACTGTGTAGAGCTGCGGCCTTCAGGAATCAAGTTTGAGACCCATGCAGTCTCACTGTCAAACAAAGGTGAAGAAAAAAATTGATCTACAAGTTAAAGCACAAATGAAAACAGTAAAACAAAGGTACGTGAATGTCTAGACAAGGCACACGGACTGAGTTTACATTGAGTGTTTTGTCCACTTCCTTAGTTTTGAGTTTAAGGTGTGTGTTCTTATTACTGCTGTGTTCAAATTCCACTTATTACACATCACTTGAAGACGTCCATAATTTTAGTACTCAATAATTGTAACTTGCGCACAAACGTGTGTAATTACAAGTAATTAAAGGAAAGGCAATGTAATTTTTACATTTATAAATCAAAGTCTGACAAAATGTAATTTACATGTGTATTGAAATGTGACGGTTGTACTGAATAGTTCAATATTATACAAAGTTTTGTGGCATCTCTAGTTTGCGCACACACATTTTTTCATGGAAAGCTCACTCTGTTTATGCCCTGCTGAAGCGCCATCTGCTGTTAACAAACTGTTAAAAACGAGCCTCTTAATATAAACTTATTTACTTAATTTTCAGATATGGTGGTGATGGACGAGAGTGAAGTACCGAGTGAAGATGAGGAGAAACATCATGATAAAAGTGATGAAAAAACTCAATCAGAGACTGAAGATGGTATTCTAATGAAAGGTTTGACCTGCACTCAGTGTGGAAAGAATTTTTGGCACAAATACCATCTCAAGCTTCACATGAGGATCCACACTGGAGAGAAACCTTACAAGTGTTCACACTGCGACAAGAGATTCAACTTTTCAGGAAACTTGAAAACACACGAGAGGACTCACACTGGAGAGAAACCGTACCACTGCACTGCTTGTGGGAAGAGTTTCTCAGATTCGTCTACCCTACGAAGACACACAAAAAACTATCACAGTAAGTAGATCATCTAAAGCAGGGATGTCCAAGCTTGGTCCTGCAAAGTTTAGTTCCAACCCCAAACAGACACACCTGGGCTAGCTAATTAAGCTCTTACTAGGCTTTCTGGAAACTTCTTTGCTGGTGTGTTGAGGCAAGTTGGAGCTTAAATCCTCTAGGATCGAGTTTGGACACCCCTGATCTCAACAGATCTCAAACTCAATTCCTTGAGGGCCGCAGCTCTGCATAGTTTTGCTCCAACCCTATTCAAACACACCTGATCCAACTAATCAAGGTGGTCAAGAGTAGTCGCAGCACAAACCTCTCATATTTCCATCCGTTTCAAGCTGCGGATATTTGGATTACATATCAGCTAAACAAAACCGATATATATAATCAAAAACACTACAATCCAGGTCCTTTAAAACTATCATGTCTCTTTAGAGCTACAATTCAGCAATGTTTACATTTATCTTGTGGATATTCCTCAGAGATTTAGTCATTGGTGATGGCGTTACAGAGTGTAAAGGCCCGTTCACACCGGGACGCTTTTTGCTCGAGTTTTCCGTTGACATTTAACACCCCGTGACTAAATAATTTATGCTTAGTGTCGCTTTCTTTTGCTTAGATTAATGTTTGCTGGTAGGCAAGGTTGCTGGGTCGAGCCCCGGCAGGGTCAGTTGGCATTTCCGTGTGGAGTTTGTCAGTCCAAACACATGCGCTCTAGGTGAATTAAATCAACTAAATTGGCCGTAGCGTGTGTGAGTGTGTGTGAATATGAGTGTGTATAGGTGTTTCCCAGTACTGGGTTGCAGCTGGAAGGGCTTCCGCTGCGTAAAATATATGCCAGAACAGTTGGCGGTTCATTCCGCTGTAGCTACCCCTGATAAATATGGGGCTAAGCTGAAGGGAAATTAATGGTGGGAAAATCTATTTGTCCATTTTTGCTATTTATACTTTGACTTTGCATTTCAATCTACACTTTAATAGCACTTAACCTGCGAACTACAATAGAAACTGTATAAAAAGTAGTGATGGGAGGTTCGGATCATTTTACTGACTCTGACCTTTGAGTCTCGTTCATCGAGATGAATGAAAATTTTATAAGATGCTTCCAAACACATCTACAGCTAGGCCTTTCACGATATCTTTTTTTTGTTGCACGATATATTGCACCAAAACATATCACGATAAACAATATTATTGTCATTTTAAAACCATTTTAAGCCACTCATTATATAATGCCAGAATGATAATACAATGTCATCATTTGCAAGTACACTCTTCCAAAAAACGCATTATATTTTATTTCATTTTAAGACGATTTTAACAATTTAATAATTATTCACTGGAGTCTGAATGTGAAAACGCATATCCTAAACAAATAAATAATAATAAACATTAACAAAAAAATGCAGGGTAAAAAGTAACAGCTGATGCTATATCTGCTACCAGATCTATTTTCAGTTGTCAGGCACCCACATCAAAATACACTTTAGTCATTTATGGTAAATACTATAGTGTTTTTTTAACCATACGGACACCTCCAATATTCAATTCAATTAACCTTTATTTCTCTGGCGCTTTTACAGTGTAGATTGTGTAAAAGCAGCTTCACATAGAAGATGATTGGGCATTGAAACAGTGTCAGTCTAGTTTTCAGTGTTGGAGTTTAGTTCACTACTGAGAGTCCAAACACTCAAGATCTACAGCTCTACAACTCCCGAACCATGCAAGCCAGTGGCGACAGTGGCGAGCAAAAAACTTCAACTGGCGAAACAAAGAATTAAACAGAGATAGAGAGGTTGTGCAATCAGCTAAAATGCTGCAATTGGTTTTTACGTATGGGCGATATATATTACATCACCAAAAATCATTGAGGTCATGTCAATGTATTGTGCGATAAGTCGATATATTGATTTTTGTGACAGGCCTATCGACAACTAGCCCAAAGCACTACTACAAGTTATAAAACTACTATGCAATGCTACTAAGGCCCCGTTTACACTAATGCATTTTCGTTTTAAAGCGCATACGTTTTGCTACAGTTACACCATCCGTCCACACTACGCCGAGTTTTCGAGCCCCAAAAACGGAGCGTATTGGAAACTCTGGAGAGGCTGTTTTCATTCTAAAACGCTGCTGCTCCGTCTCAGTGTGGATGGGGGAAACGGAGACATTTGAAAACGGAGGCGTGGCTGTGTCTGCTGGACACAGAAATGGGAGCGTTGTTTGCACTATTGTCCGTTTTAGGCGCCATTGTGCAGTTAAACTCTGCCTTTTTTACTACAACAGCTGCATATATTCGCAAGAGGCAAGCTACTGTTCCAGCACTCGCTAATCGCTCGCGTTTCAAGCGGCGTAAGCCCTATTTAAACCGCCGGTATTGGGTTAGCGTTTGTTGACTAATGATAACCAAATGCCGAGCGAGACACATGCTTCCTGTTTATACTTGAACGCGCATGCCCAGAGTGCGCGAATGGTCACGTGATATACATTTTTGGTGGAGTAGTGTGGACGGAGAGACGCTTGGGTGAAACGCTAGTGTGGACGCGGATTGTTTTTATGCTAAAACGCTGTTTTAAAACTAAAACGCACTAGTGTAAACGGGGCCTAAGACAAAGAAAATAATCCTTCATTAGCTCTGCTCACCTCTGTTGGCATGTCTTTAAATTTGAGTCGTTTGTTCACCTCACACTGACAGTCCCATAAGAGCTTAACCAATGCACACAGTCTGAAACACCCATGATTAGTTCATCTTTTGAGTCTTCGGGTTTTCGAGTCGTCTGTTCATCACGCGACAGAATATAACGAGAAGACTCAAACCCAAGGACTCCAGAGATGAACGGGTCAAATATGTTTCCTGCTCTTAATCCATATGATTGGCTTTAGTCTCTCACGTGATGAAGGAATGACTTGAAGAAAATGAACAAATCTTCTCCACCTGCACAAATGTGCGAATGAACGAATCACTCCCTGAGATGACTCATCGTCCTCGAGTCACATTAAAGATCCGTTCAAAATGACCCATCACTAATAAAAAGCACCCAAACGCACTGACAATTATAGGTACCCATTTTTTGTTGTGGGTCAATGATGCTTCTATTTAACCCAAATCCATCAATTTCCCCTAAATGGCTGATCTTTCTATGAGGGAATTCTGCAGAAGCTCAGTCTTCTTGTCTGTTAGTAGTTCTATATCTTAATGCGCAACAACCTCCAGGCTTTTTTCAAAAATAAAAAGAGAGCAATCGCTCAGCCCTTGACTATAGTATAATGTTTTGCTATCAATACTATAAATAGCAGTGCTCATCCTTTAAAGATGCTCATGCTTAATCGACCGTCAGTGGTGGAAAGAGTACTGAAAAATCATACTCAAGGAAAAGTACCATTACTTGCCCAAAAATGTAGTGCAAGTAGAGTTAAAGTATCTGCTGTAAATATTACTCAAAGTATGAGTAAAAAGTAGCCCTCTCAGAAGTACTCAAGAGTAGTGAGTATTGAGTATTACACTGTGAAAATTTGATGCGTTTACAGAATGTTACATTTACACATCCCTGCACAAACAACATGTGGTGTATTTAGGGATCTTCCTATTTTCGTCCGTTCCTTCCAACCTTCTTTCAATTATTTGTTTCTTCTCTCCTTCCTTCCTTCATTCGTTTGTTCCCTCCTTCCTTCGTTCGTTCGTTCGTTCATATTTTTGTTCCTTCCTACATTAGGTCATTTTGTTCATTCATTCGTTTGTCCGTTCCTTCCTTCCTTAGTTTGTTCAGTCCTTCCTTGAATTCTTCCTTCATTTGTTTGGTCCTTCCTTCTTTACTCCCTTCATTTGTTCGCTCATTCTTTCTTCATATTTTTTTTCCTTCCTTCATTAGGTCCTTTGTTCATTTGTTTGTTCGTTTGTTCCTTCTTCCTTAGTTTGTTCAGACCTTTCTTGAATCCTCCCTTCATTTATTTGGTTCTTCGATCCTTCCTTCCATGTTCGGTCCTTCCTTTTATTTGGCCCTTCCTTCCATTCTTTATTTGTTCCATTTAGTGATCGTTTAAGGCTGTTTTGTGATTTCAGTCATCATACAGTCGACGTCCATAATTTTCAGTGACATGCAGTCAATAAAAGTTTCAGGATCATTGCGTGTGCAGATTTTGAACATCTTCTTGGACATTTTTAATGTTTCCCAAAGGTTTGCTGCGTTTATAAAGCGCCCATGTCTTGAGGTTGTTCAGTATGATGTGATTTACTTTCTATGTGTGATTTAATTGGACAGGAATCACAGGACTGATCTTTCTACTGTAGACAATGACCATAGACAAGAAAGAAATAAAGTAGTGACTGCAGGTTGAAGAAAAGTAGTGGAGTAAAAGTACAGATACTGCACTAAAAATGTACTCAAGGGAAAGTAAAAGTCCACATTTTTAAAACTACTCAGTAAATTACAATTCCTGAGAAAAACTATGTATTTACAGTAGTTTGAGTATTTGTAATTAGTTACTTTACACCACTGTCGACCGTTGACTAAAGGAGGAGTCGTTGACAAATAATCACTTGTTTATTAATCATTGCATCCAATTTCTCTTAAAATGTAACGTTATTTCTTTCATTTTTAGACCTGATGGTGAAAAAGGAGGAAAGTGTTCATTCAACGGAGAAGCCACACTCGTGCTCTCTGTGTGGAAAGAGTTTTAAGCAGCAGTCGCATCTGAGACGACACCAGATGATCCACACCGGAGAGAAGCCGCACGAATGCGATCAATGCGGCAAGGTATTTCTGAGGAATTCAGACCTGAAGAACCATCTCAGAGTTCATGCAGACGAGAAGCCTTACACGTGTTCTTGGTGTGGAAAGTTTTTTTCCTATCAGTCGCATTTGAGGCAACATCAGATGATTCACACCGGAGAGAAACCGTACACGTGTTCACACTGCGACAAGAGATTCAGCAAGTTAAATAACCTGAAGTCACACCAGAGGATTCACACTGGGGAGAAGCCGTACACGTGTGCTCAGTGTGGGAAGAGCTTCAGACACTCATCATCCATTAATCAACACCTGTTGATCCACAGCGGAGAGAAAGCACACAATCTGATCATTACAGCGATTCATTTATGAGGACTTCAGATCTGAAGATGCATCTAAAGGCTCGTACACACCGGGACGCTTTTCGTTTGCGTTTATCGTCAGCGTTCTTCGAGACGTTTTTCTGCACTCAAGCCCAAGCGATTTTCACTGGCGTGGAGCAGAAGAGTATGAGTATCACTCCTTGCCGTTAGAAGGCGCTTAATGAAAACTGATAGACTCCGGTGCACAGGGTGGCGCTACACAGTAGAAGAAGAGAGTTGACACAGTTGTTGTCAAAGAGCTTTGAATCACCAATCAATAGTGATTCTGTGGTCTTTGTTGAAGTCACTGGCGATTCAAACAATGTCGATGTCTCGTTTATCACACAGCACTTTTAGTTCGGATACCATTGTATCCATCGTTCGGTTAAACATCGACCAAAAATGCGAGCAAAGAAAGTCTAGGTGTGCACGGGCCTTAAGGCTGCGTTGATTTGCATTTACATGGTCAATTCTGATTTTGTGACCGTATCCAATTTTTCGACATCTTTTAAAAGTGACTTGTATCCAATTGCCTGCAGGGTGCGAATTACAGGAAGATTTGGGGGGGATTGATCCCCCTAATGAACGCTTGATCCCACCTGAAGGATGTCAAAACAGATGGGGGGGTCAGCCATAATAATAGTAATGAAAATAAGCAGTAATATTAATATTAACAATTAAAATAATAGATAACTGGCGGCACGGTGGCTCAGTGGTTAGCACTGTCAACTCACAGCAAGAAGGTCGCTGGTTCGAGTCTCGGCTGTGTCAGTTGGCATTTCTGTGTGAAGTTTGCATGGTCTCCCAGTGTTGCCGTGGATTTCCTCTGGGTGCTCCGGTTTCCCTCAAAGTCCAAATGTAACCCCGCCGGTCCTACACCACTGAACCCCGGTATCGAACTGGCGACCTTCCGCAGTCAGTTGCTCGACCAAGAAGGCTAAAGTCTATGGCCTCTAGTGTCTGTCGCTAGAGCACCTTTTTTAGAGGTCTGAGTGAGGTTTACCAGCTCAGCACTTCACTAGCTCACATCCGGGTCACGGCACCAATGCAACCCCACCGGTCCTACACCACCGAACCCGCTCCGGGCCGATAACCAAACCGGCGACCTACTGCATGGGAGTTGGTCACTTGACCAAGGAGGCTAAAGGCCATGGCCTCTAACGTCTGTCGCTAGAGCACCTTTTTTTTTTTTTTAGAGGTCAGAGGAGTGAGGTTTACCAGCTCAGCACTTCACTAGCTGGCCTCTGCTACACAAACACATGCGCCATAGGTGAATTGAATAAGCTAAATTGGCCGTAGTGTATGAGTGTGTGTGTGAATGAGTGTGTATGGATGTTTCCCAGTACTGGGTTGAAGCTGGAGGGGTCTCCGCTGTGTAAAACATATTTTAGATAAGTTGGTGGTTCATTCCGCTGTGGTGACCCCAGATTAAAGGGGACTAAGCCGAAGGAAAGTGAATGAATGAATGATAGATAATATAAATATACGTTTGACCAGCCCATTACGGTTCATACCATTGTAAATGCATAATCGCGCCAATCAATGCTAGGAGAAATATCATTCAACAGTCTGAAACCGGCAGATCTAGAGCAGGGGTTATCAAGCTTTTTCACTTCGCTCTTCTTCCTCTGAACAATTTGTGAAGGCCCTCCTGTCTGACAAAATAGGTATATAGCAGTGATCACCAAACTTGTTCCTGAAAATCTGGTGTCCTGCAGATTTTAGCTCCAACCCTAATCAAACACACCTGAACAAGCTAGTCAAGCTCTTACTAGGTATCCTTGAATCAATTAGGCAGGTGTGTTAAGGCAAGTTGGAGCTAAACCCTGCAGGGACACCAGACCTCCAGGACCGCGATTGGTGATCCCTGGTATATAGGGTATATGTTGAATGTCACGTGACCAAACCGGACCCCCGGGTAGAACACTTCCGCTTATCGCTATTTCTTATGCGCCATCGCTTTGTTATTGAAAGTAATAAGTTTTCAAAGCAACAATAAATTTCTTTTGCATTCAGTGATTGAAGTCTGCCTATCGACAAATAAAGGACATTCTGTTTCACCTTTATATCTGTACATTTCGAGATCATCAAATGAACTGGGTATGTTTATAAAATATTTTAATTAATTTCTCTCATAATATGAATTTCCAATCAAATTTCCTTCTTGGAAAAACTTTTTACTAAAGATTTAGGGCACTAAGGGGCTTTTTACTATCTTTAAATAATTAATTGTATATTATAATTTTGTTGAGCATTTATCAGGAAATTACTTTCTCTATTTTCTGATTTATAATAGGTCAAGTATTAAATGATACGGATTAAATGGACAAATCCAGGTAAGGTTATTATTATTTTTTGATTACTGTAAAAAAATGATTTACCTTTTGTAAAAAATCATTATGATAAAGGCTTAAAGATGAATCAAATGAATCACTTTGAATATTTTAATCCACACTCCAAACATTTCTTTAATGCTGTGAGTTTTTACCCGCGTTTCTTTATGCAAAAAGTAGGAATATACAATTGCAGTACAAAACAACAACAAAAAACAAGAGAAAAACAAACGAAAGGGGTAAATACATCACACATTAAAGAAAAAGATTATATAATTTACACATTTTAGTTTTTAAAGCCTTTTTTGTAAGAGTTAGAAATAGTTTCAAAGTAACAGCATTTCAGAAAGCAAAATGTAAAAAAAAAAAAAAAAGGTTTTTGGTTTGAAAATTTACATTTATGTATATAAAAGTTTGTTGATAAAACGAATAAGAAACTATTTTTTATGTTTTAACCATCTTTTTAAAAAAATAATTATTATTGCATAACAAGAACAATAGCATACAAAAAATGAGGAATACAATGCTTCCATTTTTTACATCAAAGGAACAAATCAGTATAGAATAAAAAAAAATATATATATATATAATTGCAGGGTATATAAAAATTACAAAAAATTTGCATAAGAAAGGGATTCCAAAATTGCATACATCATTATAGCTTTTTAATTTTTTGTGTCGTTTAGGGTTTCGATAGTGCTTAAGATCAATTTTAAACAAATAAATATTCGGCTTATCTTTAGATCGTTTTTGTTTGTGTTTTGTTATTGCATATCAAAAATATATCCTTACAGGAAAACTGAATTTTTATTTTAAATATAAGATATTCAACATCAAACCAAAACATTTGGGTAAATGTACATTCAAAAAAACAGGTGTTTTATCGAGTCCTCCTCTAATCCACAAAAAGTGCACGCAAATTCCATGTCTCTAAAAAATTTCCCAACAACTTGTTTCACTGGATAAATTAAATGTCTCTTATTTATGTCACTTCTTCAACTTTATTGGTGAGACAGTATTTACTAGGTAAGTTACAAACATTCTTCCCACTCAATCTGCTCAAATAAGGAATTCCAAAAAGGTTTACATTTAGGCAACAATGCGGCTCTGCATAACTTATTAATGTAAAAGTAATTAAATTTAATGTCTATAATTTTCACACCATTAATAATTAACTGATTAGTATGTAAAGAAAAGGATTCAGAGAATAAATTACTGGATAAGTCCATTAGGAATTGAAACAAATACTATTGCAAATTATTTAGTAGTTATGGGGATCTTGTAATAATTGAGAAAATCACAATAATTAAAAAGTTGTCCATTACTTTTGAATAACTGTCTCACCATTGTAATATCATTATTGTACCAATTTCAGTCCTCCGTCGCTCCCGCCTCGCCGTGATGACGTCAGCGCTGACGCGTTCATCCAGCGTCGAGTCTTCAGAGCTGAGGTGAGTCGTTCACGCTTTTTCTCGTGTTTACACAACAATAAAACACACTTTACAGTTTATTAAAGCGACAATCTGCGACTAGTTTCTGCATTGAGTTCACCTCTATCTGTGTGTCTGCTGACCAAAACAACACAGCAGGCGGCGAGCAGCTCTGAGAGGAAAATGAATTGGTTTGTCGGCTACCGTTAAATTAAGTACGTGTTTAACTTTTGAAATAATTTGTAAATATAATAGGAATTAATTTAAGATATGAATGAAGTTTGACACTGAAAACCTTAAATTATTGGTTTGTGGTGCTCGTTAGAGTTCATTGTCTGATCTGTCGCGTTTTTAACGTACTTCAGATGTGTTAGCAGTGTAATTTCTGTATAAGCATAATTACTCATTAGGTTTTTAGAATTTAAATAGTCTTCTGTGCAAGCAAATAGGTAAACTAGATACATTAGAGTATCCTGAAAAACAAATATTGAGGTAAAGTTGGTTTTATATTCACACATTTGTTCATTGACAACTTGTGTCACAATCCCTGTAATGTTTACCATTGTACTTTGAATATTCAGTCTGGATTAGCATGTAAGAATGACTTCAAAACAACATTAGCACTGTTCTATTGACTGTTAATAATGTTGTACTTTGATAGTATGTGGCTGATAATATGATTTCTGAATAATTTTTTATGAATTATTTAGAGCTTGCAGAGAATATTATCATTATCATTATTATTATTATTAGCATCTTTACTTGCCCTGCCAAAATTTTCACTGGCCCTACCAAAAAAAGTTAATATTTCTTAGCCACACACAGTTTTTAAATATATAGGCATGAATATGCCACCGGTCAAAAGTTTAGGGTCAGTTTTATTAATTGTGTATATAATATTTTAGAAGCGAAAATGTGCACTTTAATTTTGACACCCTCAGACACCTTCACCAAATATAAATCAGAGAGGTCAGACTTTCATACAGAGCCTCATTTTGGTTGTCACGTTTTGTAAAAATCTATTGAATTAATCAATCTATTAAAGAAACGTTGGCTAGAATTACGCATTATAGGCTTAAATTAGAGAGATGAATAACAGATGAAACGTGAAGCAGATCAATGCTGATCTTTCTTTCCAGCTGTCAGCGCAGAAATGAACAAAACAATTGGCCCAATACAACATATTATAAGATTAAAATGTGGACAAATGATCAGATGGTAACTTCGGTCAACTTTCCAAACGGATAAACAGCACTCTGTAATATTTCAGCATGCTTTCACTTTCGTTTAAGACATGAAACGCATATTTGCCGGTAGGGATGACATCCTGCCCTACTCATAATTCTCTATTCATATAGCCGTACATGGCTATTACACAACCTTAATACACTGTGATATGGCCTGGGTCGTTAGTTCGTTTTATAGTTTTGTTTTCTCACTACAATCGATCCGCTCAATCGAGCAGAGACCACCTTATTCAGGCGATCTCGGACTGATTGATTTGGCGCGGATCCGCACGTGATTGCTGGATTCACATACGTCAATCGAACTACACTAACAGGGGGACGAGACATATTCCGAAACAAACGTCTATGTGTGAAAGCACCCTAAGATTGTATTTGCACGCAATTGACAGACAGTCGCAGCCAAACGTTTGTGACAAGGCAGCACTGGCCCAATCGGGCCAGTAACCATTCTGTAAACTAGCCAGAGCGTGTCGCACGCTGGCACCGGACCATCGGGAAGTCCTTATTGTCGAGCCCTGATTAGTAAAGTATACTATTAAGGAGAATGTCTGAATGTGTTAATATAAAATCGACTTTACCCCAATGTATAAATGAGCTGATCCTAAATGTCTGTTTAATGTGTTTACAGTCTGAGTCTCATCAGTATTATCAGAGCTGCTGAAATCCTCTTTATTATATCTCAATAGTTCCTCTTCATTCATCATGCTTCATACGTCTTCAGATTTACAAATTGACACATTTACTATTGTAAATATTTTATCGGTGAATTAGATTTCTCTGTTTATTCTTCTGAAGCTCTGCCACCATCAGGGATAGATTGATGGACAGTGAGAAGATGAGTGATCCAGAACCCTGCAGAATTAAACAGGAAGAGACTGAAGAACTAATAGGTTTGTGTTTATTCATTACTCTTTAATGGGCTCTGCACAGCGAGAGTTTTAAGGCCGACAATAAACTTCCGGTGAAAGCTTAATGTGACTATATTCAATTTTGCAAGGTTGTTTTTACAGCATTGATGTTGTAATGTAATTACACTACATTCAGTTAAATAGATGTAAACATTGATTTAGTTGTTCAAGCATAAAACAAGATGAAAAACTACTATAACTGCTAGCACCGTCAGTAGCACAGAAACTCCATTGAAAATACTGAGGTAAAATAAACTGTCCTATTTTAAAGACACTGCGAGGGGAAATAAAATTGAATGCAGTGATTCTTGTCCGATCCGAGACCCACTTTGTATTGTATATCTAACAAGCAGTTGAAGATCACTGATTTTGAAAGAAATTAGTTTCTTTATGTGATAATGTGATAATTTTATAATGGAAAGACAGGTCACCGGAAGCTGCCGCGCTGGAAATTAAAAGTCTGTGTCCATATAGCCCATAAATAGGCTGAACAACAGTGAGACCAAATGTGCTTATGGCTTTTAAAATATTTGGAGCATTTTTATGTACACGCGTACACATCTTGTCTTTGCCTTGCTACTCAGATACATGAGAAGCAAGTTTATTACATAGAAATGCCCCACTGGTGCTTTATTTGAGCAGACTTTGTTTTTCCGGTGAGCATGGGCAGTCCATGCACAGATTAGTATACATATTCATGAGTAAAATACTGAGCTGCTTCAAAGTTTTATGATGGCGAGCAAACAACATTATGGAATCAGCCTGCCTAAAGAATGCACAATATTCACAGCTGAAGCCCGTGCCTTACTTTTAGCATTGGAATATATAATAAATGTCCATCAAAAGAAATCTATCATTTTCACAGACTCCAAATCATGCCTCCGAGCTATGGAATCTTCAAGGAATGATCATCCTTCGATTGATAATATTTTAACTAAAGTTCATCAATTACAAAATCCGTTTTATCACGTCATTTTTTGCTGGATTCCAGGACATGTCGGACTTTCAGGAAATGAGCGAGCTGACGCAGCTGCCAAAGATGCTTTAAAACAAGCGGTGATCAAATGCCAAATTCCTCCATCAGAGATGAAACGTTTTATAAATGTTTACATTTTAAACAAGTGGCAAGAGGAGTGGAATACATTGGAAAATAATAAATTATATGAAATCCAACCTGAAATCTCACACAGAATTTTAAGACATTTTAAGACTAGATTTGGTCAAGTGGTTTTTACAAGATGTCGCATTGGACATACAAGATTAACACATGATTTTTTGCTCCAAGGTGAAAACCCTACGCAGTGTTTGTACTGCAAAATACCTCTATCTATAAAACACATTTTACTGGACTGTCCTGCTTTTAATGACTCCAGAAGATATTTTTTATGAAATGAACTCTCTTAAGGACATTTTTAACAAAGTGACACCAGAAAAGATTTTAGAATTTTTGTCATGTATTAACACAACAAATCTTATTTAATTTATGTGTTAATTTGGTTGTTGATTTTTAATTGTATATCTATTATTGAAATGTTTATGCCATGAAAATAGCCTTGGTTGCTGACATGGCATTAAATTAAATAAAAAATGAAATGAATGATGGTGGGCGCCACGGTGGCGTAGTGAGTAGCACGTTCGCCTCACAGCAAGAAGGTCGCTGGTTCGATCCCCGGCTGGGCCAGTTGGCATTTCTGTGTGGAGTTTGCATGTTCTCCCCGTGGTTGCGTGGGATTCCTCCGGGTGCTCCGGTTTCCCCCACAGTGCAAAGACATGCGGTACAGGTGAATTGGGTAAGCTAAATTGTCCATGGTGTATGTGTGTGAATGAGAATGTATGAATGTGTTTCCCAGAGATGGGTTGTGGCTGGAAGGGCATCCGCTGCGTAAAACAAATGCTGGATAAGTTGGCGGTTCATTCCGCTGTGGCGACCCCGGATTAATAAAGGGACTAAGCCGACAAGAAAATGAATGAATGAATGAATGAATGAATGAATGAATGATGGCGAGCAAGTCAACATGCACTCTGATGCACAATTGTGGGCGGTGCGGTGCAGCATAGCTCATTGTGGCTTATATTATCCCTTTCGGTATTTCAGGCTGATAATTTTCTGCTGCTGAAAAATCGGTGCAATCCTCCAATTAACTAATCACAATCATTCAGATGTTCACTTTTATTTTATGTTTAAAATGAAAGTGAAAGTGTCTTTTGTATTATTATGGCCTAGCTCTCATATGAAACACATTGAATTCTTCATTAAAGCCACAGAAAGAGAAATGTTTTGCTGAAAGATGCACAAAATCATCAGCATGCGTAGCCTAAGAAATGTGTGAGAAATTTAGCAGACATGATGGAGCTGAGAGATGTGTATTTTTTTTACCATATGCAAACTCATCGACTCTCGTCTCCGGCGCTATGAACTACCCAACTGTGAATAATGGGGGGGTTTGATTTATATTAGCGGTGGGAGAAGAAATCGGTTCACCACACTATCATGATACTATTACTTAAATAATACACATTCATTCATTTTCCTTTCGGCTTAGTCCCTTTATTAATCTGGGGTCGCCACAGCGGAATGAACTGCCATAATACACATTAACTAATTAAAAATCGATTGGTGTATTTTAAATTTCATTTACGTTGCATTTTTTTGTTTTTTCTTAGACAGAGGTAAACGTTTCCACTTCTATTCCACCAGAGGTCAACATGAATTTGTTCACGGTATTAACTTTAGATGACGCTGTGTTCATTTTAAACTGATGTGAGAAAGTGAAACCATGGTGGAGGCAGAGTGTAGCTCCCTGGTTCAATAAAGGATCGACTCTTTCACTGGTGCTTTTCCCTCGATTTATTTGAATGCAATATTTACTCCATCAACACCGTACACCAGGCATCACCAATCTCGGTCCTGGAGGGCCGGTGTCCTGCAGGGTTTAGCTCCAACTTGCCTCAAAACACCGGCCTGGATGTTTTAAGTATACCTAGTGAGAGCTTGATTAGCTTGTTCAGGTGTGTTCGATTAGGGTTGGAGCTAAATTCTGCAGGGCACCGGACCTCCAGGAACAAGTTTGGTGACCCCTGCCGTACACCGTCACATACACCATACTCTGACGCCGGCACTGTCAAACACCGACACCAACATCGTCAGACATGGACACCAACACCTTACACCGTAAGGGCTTGTACAAAAAAATTAAACAAAATGTTAGCAAATATAAAAACCATACACAAGCACGCACAAAACAAACTCAATACAAACATTAAACATGAAGCGTCAGTCCCTTGATCTCCAATCAAACCAGAAGCTAAACCTTATCATGTGCGATCTCCCTTCATGCATCCGCTTATATCCGTAAAGGTAATCAATTCAAAGTAAAAGACCTCCCCTTTCCACTGAACACTTCAGTAAGACAAATTAATTGTCAATGTCAAATATACAAATAAAGAAAGAAAAGAAACAAAAAAAGGTATATAAGTAATCAATATAAACATTATGAAAAGTGAACACAACATAAACATTGTATCAGTCATTAACACATTGTTATTATGATTTGATTTAGATTAATCCCACAGTCCTAGTTTGCTTACATCTATTTTAAGTCGGAAATGCCCTCACTGAAGAGCCCTGCTAGAGCTCCATCTGCTGTTAACAAATGATACAAACTGTTAAAGTCAAGCCTCTTAAAATGAACTGATTTACTTTTCAGATGTGATGGTGAAGGAGGAGAGTGAAGAACTGAGTGAGGATGAGGAGAAACATCATGTCAAGAGTGAAGAAGAAACTCAATCAAAGACTGAACTTTGTTGTTTAATGAAAAGAACAGCAGTAAAAAGTTTCACCTGCACTCAGTGTGGAAGGAGTTTCTTGCGTAGAACCGCTCTCAAACTTCACATGATGATCCACACCGGAGAGAAACCTTATAATTGTTCACACTGCGACAAGATTTTCAGACATTCTGGAAACCTGAAAACACACGAGAGGATTCACACTGGAGAAAGACCGTATCACTGCACTGCATGTGGGAAGAGTTTCACACAATCATCTTCTCTACGGAAACACAGAAAAAACAATCACAGTAAGTAGATCATCTAAAGGTCCAGCCGTTCCAAACTGGCTGACTAGTTCAACAATAAATTAATCAAATAAAACATAAATAGCTAGACTATTCATTTTCAGAAATCTGTATTAATTAACTGTAATAATACATTTGAAAATCCACAATATCCAAAATATGACAAAACAACCACCAGTAGGCGGTGACAAGTCTTAATAAGTGTGTCACTGAGCCTCATGCAGCATTCACTCGGTAGACGCGTCAAGCGATTTACATGTTAAGTCAATGCAAAGATGCGAATAGACATCCTGCGGCACAATACGCACGAATTGCGCGAATGGCGTGGCGCGAATTGAGCAGTTGACACGCTTAACGTGCAAATCACTCCAGTTCGAAAATCTGAACTTCAGCGGACATTTACACAGCGTTAACCAATCAGTAGCTTGCTCTTGTGGGGGTGTAATAATGACGTAGCACCTGTTGTTGGTGTCCCGTGGGAAAATCCTCCTGCCGACACCGACAGCAGTTCATCAAACTGGGCTTGGCTCAGTCAGAAGCCCCGCTGATGGCCTCCATCATCCAGGTTAAGTTTCTGGAGGAGTTTATGAGCTCACAGAACTGGTGCACCCCTAAGATGATCTAGTGGACTCAGACACGACTCCAAACGAATCGACGCTGTTATTCAGCCTTCATAAAGCACATAAACACAGTTATTCTCTCTAAAAAAAATCCATGTTAGCCATTTAGCAATGAAGCTTGAGTCACCAGGCCATAGACAGAAGCCCTGCACATGACGCGAAACCGCATCTGTTCTCAAGTAAATTTGACGCGCGTATGAAGCGACTAAACTCAAATGTTCACGTGTATAAATATATGCGTGAACATTTGAGTTTATTCGCTTCATTCGCGCGTATAGCACGATTTCTCCGCGCTTGCCACATCTGGTGTGAACACAGCATCAGAGATCAGCTCCTGAACCCAGCCCACTAAACTAGCTAACCAAAGAAACATGTAGAAACAAAACCATAATCTTCAGCGTACACGACGCTTAATTAAACCTACACAACCTATCAAACTAAACCACAGGGGTGGGCAGCTACTCCGTAAACTAAACTAACACAAAAATTATCTCCTACCCAGAGTTATTAGAGCACCTCATAAAGTATACTGGGTTTGTTGGTCGGTGAGGAGCCCCGGGCTCGAGGATCTTATGAGCTCAGGGCTCTCTCCCGGGACAGCATACCAAACTAGCTTTATTTCCAATCATCAACTAAGTGTGAACTCTTCAATGCAATGGTCTCCAACCTTTTAATCACCGGGGACTGGTGCTGTGTTTCGTTGGTTGTAGGTTGCTAGGTGCGCACCTACATTGAAAACAACGAACTTCCGTGAATTCTAGAAAAGGCGCGATATGTGAACGGCCTGCCGTCATTTGGTATCTCCATATGTTGATGGCACAGCCATGGAGGACTCACCTGATTTGTTGACAAATGGTTTGCGGATCCATTCCATGGCAGTTCGTGGGTCCTTCACTGAGCCTTTCCTTTTAGCAAAAAAACTTTCCAAAGACGTTTGTTTCTTACTCAATTTGCTGCTTGTTGGTTAAATTTAGGCGCTCAAGTGACTGAGATGTAACAGAGAGAATACGGTCATTTTCATAATAAAAGACTTTTCAAAATAAAAGATCGTTCAGACTCGGATAATAAAAAAAACGGAAATAACTAATGATTTCTTGTGTGGCCTGGTACCAATTGAACCACGGACTGTGGCCTGGTGGTTGAGGACCACTGCTCTGATGATATCTAAATGTCATATTGATTGGTATTTATTATTTTTATTCTGTAACAAAATGGACAGAATTTTAAACAGAATTGCTTGAACAATATTTGAATTTAAATGCACTTTCCAGATGCATTAACTGAGAACCTGGACCATGTTTAAATAAATACTGTAGTGACTTTGCATCTAAAAAGTTTTTCAAAACTGTCAAGTGTTGAGCAGGCACAAAATAAGACGTAAATCCTATGAACATAGAGAAAGAACTTACAGTTCGAGGTGCATTAAACTGTTACAAACTAGCCTGTTAAAATCTAACTTATTTACTTACATTTTCAGATGTGTTGGATGAGAGTAAAGACCAGAACAAAGATGAGGAGAAGCATCATGTCAAAAGTGAAGAAAAAGTTCAACCAAAAGCTGAACATCAAACAGCCTTTAAAAGTTTGACCTGCACTCAGTGTGGAAAGACCTTCAAGCACAAATATAATCTCAATATTCACATGAGGATCCACACTGGAGTGAAACCGTACAAGTGTTCACACTGCGACAAGAGGTTCTACCATTCAGGACACCTGAAAACACACGAGAGGATTCACACCGGAGAGAGACCGTATCACTGCACTGAGTGTGGGAAGAGTTTCTCGGATCCGTCTTCTCTACGAACACACACAATAAACTATCACAGTAAGTAACTTTGGTTTATTGCTGCACACAGTCATTGTATAATTATGGTCTCTTGTTTTTTATTCCTTTAACTGTCAGCCTAAGCTCTAAAGTTACTCTAAAACTGATTAACAGGAATGCAACTGAAATTACCCTTGAGTCTCTCATATAGGCTACTATTATAGCAATTTCTAATTATTATGCAAATTGAAGTTTCATAAACATTAAATTATTTGTTTTGCAAATAAAGCCGCGGTCACACTGGGCTTTTCACCCCATAGACTTCCATTCATATGCAAGCGAATGCGTCAGTCTGGAAACGCAAGCTCGTGTCGCAAGCCCGTGTTCTTTAATTAAGTTTCGCAGTTCGCTGTGGTGCAAAGTTCAAGCTTGGTTAATTCTTACCTGTGAAATTGCAACACGTGTGTTAGGGAGAACTGTGTTGCACTAATTACTGTTATGGTGCCAAACATCTCAGTATGTATTTTAACCAAGCGGCAACCTCTCGCTCTCCCTCGGGAAGCCAATACGGAAGTAACTGAAACTGCAATACATCGACTCGCCTTCGGGGGCTGGCTCCAAGAACTCCAAGGGGTTTCTGACATTTTTACAGGTGATAAAAACATGTTTACAGCCTGGTACAATCAATGGTTTTGATGCATGTAGCAAATATTATCCTTCATGACAACTCTGAGGGGGTGAATTTTTTTATAGCTCCTCCAGTTTCCTTTATATTAAGTTATATGCAGTTTGCATAATTAAGGGCGTGGCCACTTGAGTGACAGCGACTGGCTAGCCTCGCTGGTCGCCGTCACGTCACCTCAGCTGATTCCGGCTGATTAGCCGATGAACTCGGTATATCTTATTTTTGTGTTGTTTTATGTGGCTTTACACAGTCAGTCGCCTTTTGGAATAATTTTCTACAATTATCAGATGATATGGCATGCTGTATGCACTTAATTGTGCTCACTAACCATTAACGTGGCCTCCGTTTCCCAGGCGAGTGAAATTATACACCTAAATACCATCTCTATAAACGTACTTGCTTTAATTAAGATAATTTATGATTTATAATGTTCTTTAGACCTGTAATGCACTCCAGAATCTGACAGATTGATCAGCTATAGTCTCTAGAACAGTCATCTGAAGCGTTGTCATACAGTGTTCTGCCTGGATTACATAAATAGCCTTGCAGTTACTAACACAGACTAAGGCCCCGTTTACACTAGTGCGTTTTAGTTTAAAAACGGCGTTTTAGCATGAAACAATCTGCGTCCACACTAGCGGATCTCAACAGATCTCCCTCCACCAGAAACGTATATCACGTGACCATTCGCGCACCATTCGCGCACTCTGAGCATGCGCGGTTAAGTATAAACAGGAAGCATGTGTCTCGCTCGGCGTTTGGTTATTGTTAGTCAACAAACGCTGGAGGAACGATGAACGTGATGGGAAAGAAAGCAAGAGAGGTCTTTTTGAGGACAGACGACGAGGTCGAGTTGTTACTTAAAGTAACAAATGAATATAAAACATCCATGGCTATCGAAAATACAGTGTTTACAGTGAAGGCTGGTCTGCTGTCTTCCGGTGATGTCATAGCCATGTGCGCTTGATGAATAAGGAAAGGATACGCAATGACCCAAAGCCCCAATCACGTAGCGGATCTCAGCAGCCACGCCTCTGTTTTCAAAGATATCCGTTTCCCTCCATCCACACTGAAACGCAACAGCAGCGTTTTAGAATGGAAACGCTGTCTCCAGCGTTTTCAAAACGCTCCGTTTTCGCACCTCGAAAACTCCGGCGTAGTGTGGACGGATAGCGTAACCGTAGCAAAACTTATGCGTTTTAAAACGAAAACGCACTAGTGTAAACGGGGCCTAAATCTGAAGTATTTGGATGTAATTCGCACTTCCCTCCTTTAGAAAAACGTCATAAGAACAATGTTTAGTGGCTCAGTATATTACAACAGTGTTTTTAAAAAGGCTAAACACTTTATTAATATCGTGTACAGCCAAGCACATGTGATCAGAACACAAACGAGTCGCAGGTCATGAAGTATTATGCCGAATTCACACCAGACGCGGCACGCGCGGCAAAATCGCGCTATTCGCGCGTAAATAGACGCGTAAACATTTGAGTTTACCCGCTTCATTCGCGCAACAAATCCACTTCATTCGTGCGTCAAATTGACTTGAGAAAAGACGCGGATTCGCCTGATGGGCAGGGCTTCTGTTTATGGGTGACTGTAGCTTTATTCCTAAATGGCTGACGGGTTTTATAGAGAGAATAACTGTGTTAATGTGCTTTATGAAGGCTGAAACACAGCGTTCATTCATTTGGAGCTGTATATGAGACCACTAGATTATTTCAGAGGTGCACGGAACTCCGTGAGCTCATAAACTCCTCCAGACACTGAACCTGGATGATGGAAGCTTTCAGCGGTGCTTCTGACTGAGCTGAGCCGAGTATGATGAACTGTTGTCGGTGTCAGCTGGAGGATTTCCCCCCGAGACACCAACAACAGGCGCTACGTCATAATCACACCCCCACAAGAGCAAGCTCTTGATTGGTTAACGCGGCGCGAAAGTCCGCTGAAGTTCAGATTTTCAAACGGAAGCGATGCGCGCAAATTGCGCGTTAAACGCGTCAAACGCGCAAAACGCTCAATTCACGCGGCGTCATTCGCGCGTATCGCGCCATTCGCGCAATTCGCGCCGCGCCATTCACGCGTATCGCGCCGCAGCATGCCCATTCGCGCCTTTGCATTGACTTAACATGTAAATGACTCGCGCTTGACGCGTCTTCCGCGTCTGGTGTGAATGCACCATTATGCTTTTCTCCCAAACTAAGCAAAATGCCAGCATGCGTCCTGTAGCTCCGCTCATGCTCCGCCTTTTTGCCCTTATTTGGATACCCCCGGCTTGAGCAGTGACGCGCGAACAAAATGGCGCCGGTTAGCCATGCCCACTTGTGGCCTCTTTTGCGCTCTTCAGAAACCTATGGGTGACGTCACGGATACTACGTCCATATTTTTTACAGTCTATGATTTTAACACTATTAATGTCCAATAACCATGAAAGAAAACACAGATGTAGTATATTGTTGTTTTTTACTCAAATTGGATATATTTATCATCAAATCACGATATCATCCAAAGGAAACAAAAAAAACATGCATCAAATGAGCTTAGGCCTGCGCAAAATAATAATGTTCACAATGTAAAGGCATGAGGTTGACTGTTCACAAATTAAACTATTATAAAAGTAGTCCTTTATAGATATTGAGATACCAGGAGGTCAAAATGAAGCTGGTCTTTGAGCTACAGTCTCAGGGGCCGTTGGTGTACAATGAATCCAGGAATTTCAGTCAGTAGTGGGTGTTGCTGAATAATTATGACACAATTACCTGCACAATCAAATTCAAAACTGCCCAATCTGGCAACATTTGCTTGCTGCTGTTGTTTGTGGGCGGGATTGGGGGTTTCGGTCTGCGTGTGCACAAATGAGCGGGGCTTATGTTTCGTGTTCACGTCATGCCGAAACGGCTAAAGACTCGTAAGCACGGCGATTCATTTGAGGAACTATGAGTCGACTCTTTTATGGATGAATCAATAGTTTTAAACACTGAGCACTTTCAGATTTAAGCCTCAGCTGGACATTTACTTCACTTGAAGCTGTGGTACACACTGATGAAGATAATAATAGGGGCTCTTTAAAAGAATTAACCATAAAAATAGCAGTCACTTTAGACATTTTAGATAGTATTAACTCCCGAAATAACAATAGAAGTAGTTGTTTCCAGTCCTCTGCCCTTCAGTTCCACTTGAGGTCTCCGTGACCTCTGACCTAGTTTCGTGGCTCCTGAAAAAGAGACAGGCAAATGCACTGAAAACTTTTATATTAAGCAACGTGGTAACTTTATTCATTATTCAATAATCATCTTTAATAAAAATAATGAGAATAAGGATGATGGGAAAAGGATAAAGGTTGAATCAAGCTGAGACGGATTGAAAGATAGAAATCCGAATCCTTCACTGTGAAGAGATCTGTGGCTAAATTTAAAGCACAGATTGGTGTAAATATTGTTTGGAATAAAAACAAAATACAATAATTAATAATAATAATAATAATTCCTTAAATTTATATAATGATTTTCTAGACACTCAAAGCGCTTTACACAATGGGGGGATCTCCTCATTCTCCACCAGTGTGCAGCATCCGCCTGGATGACACTACTGCAGCCATATTGCGCCAGACACCGATTGGTGGAGAGGAGACAGGGTGATGAAGCCAATTATGATATGGGGATTTTAGAAGGCCATGATGGACAGAGGCCAATGGGCTGATGGGTTAAGAACATCCTGGGATTTTTAACGACCAAAGAGAGTCAGGACCTCGGTTTAACGTCTCATCTGAAAGACGGCGCTCACTGAGCAGTATAGAGTCCCCTTCTCTATACTGGGGCGTTAGGACCCACACAGACCACAGGTTGAGCGCCCCCTGTTGGCCTCACTAACACCACTTCTGGCAGCAACCTAGCTTTCCCATGTGGTCTCCCATCCAGGTATTGACCGGGCGCAGCCTGCTTGACTTCAGTGGGCGACCATGTGAGAGTTGCAAAGAGCTAGCTGCCGGGATAATTGACCATCAACCATTAGAAGTAGGGGTGAGCGATATGAAGAAAAAAATATCATATCACGATTTTTTCTGGGGAAATCACGATTGACGATTTTTATCAAGATTCTTTTTCGAGTTGATTTTTAAAGACTATTTTGCAAATTACAAAGGTACAATACAACTAAACTAATGTCCTCATATAAAAATATACTCTTACCATGTATGTTTAGGAATATTTCAATCAAGTGAACATTTAATGCAAGTGCTATTCTGCAAAGGAAGAACATTCAACAAGACTTGCATTACAATTACTGCACCATCAAAATGATCATTTAACAAATCTTAGTTCAAATCCGAGAGCTTATTAGACAGATCCTCAGCAACACCTTCAAACATGAAAATGGCTTTTTTTTTAAAGGTTAACAAAACTAGTAGTGTTTTGAATTTAATAAATGCATAATAATCATGATAACCATAAAAACCATGATTATTCTTCAGACTATATAATCATACAACCAAAATCTATAATCGCTGCATCCCTAATTGTTACGCAGTTCAAAACAACATATGAATGTGTTCATAGAAGAAGCCTACTTGAGCATTACACTGCTTTTGTTGTGCTTTGAAATACAACATTTGAATGTGCATTTATGTAATACGAGCATACGGGTCTCTTTGCTTGCGCCCTCAAATAAACGCTGCTGAAGTGTGATTTAGTGCGTTTATGTAACGCGTATGTCTACAACATTTATAAGATTTGCTAGGATTATTTACGAATGTCTCCAATAGACCTACAGAGCGGCATTAATGCGTCCTGAAATAAAGTGTAGCGGCTTTAAGCTCCAGCAAGAGAAAGTCATTGTATGCAGAACCACAGACCTTTATTTATAAAGTATATTTAAGGAAACTGTTCATCGTAACTGAAAGCTGCGCCTGTATGCTGGCCTCGCGCATCACGCAGCCCTGTCAGCCAGTCTGTCAGCCAGCATGTAACCTCAAAGGGTTAAACAAATGACGCACAGCGGTTACAGAAAAGTTCCCGCTGTTATAATTCACTTACCTTTTAATACGCTTTAGTGCGATTTATAACACGATGTTTAAAAACAACAACGACAGACGACAATGTTTTGAATGAAGCTGTAATGTATCTGTGGCGGGATGAAATTTGGTGTGGCGCCCCGTCATGGAAGAATGAATGAAGCGGAAGCGCTGCACTATATATTGTATGGCGATACAACGATTCTTCTGAAAAAGTGGATCGTGCAGTAATTTTGATCGTCCACGATCAAATATCGTATTATCGCACAGCCCTAATTGAAAGTGTCAAATTTGCATCTGTCTTTCACATTTTTCTCTTAAAATGTAACATCTTTTCTTTACTTAATTTTCAGACTTGACGGTGAAGGAGCCACATTCATGCTCTTTGTGTGGAAAGAGTTTTAAAAAGCAGACCCATTTGAGGCAACATCGGATGATCCACACTGGAGAGAAACCTCACACGTGTGCTCAGTGTGGGAAGAGTTTCAGACAACCGTCCAACCTTGTTCAACACATGACGCTCCACACTGGAAAGAAGCCACACAAATGTGATCATTGTGGCAAGACGTTTTTGAGGCCTTCACAGCTGAAGACCCATCTTAGAATTCATACAAAGGAGAAGCCTTATTCCTGCTCTGAGTGTGGGAAGAGTTTTACATATAAACAAAGTTTATGTCTACATCAGCAGATCCACACTGGCGTGAGAGAGTTTGTGTGCTTTGAGTGCGAGAAGACCTTTATTAAAGCTGGAGACTTGAAGCGACACGAGAGGATCCACACTGGAGAGAAACCACACAAGTGTTCACACTGCGACAAGAGATTTGGTTTGCCTGAATGCCTGAAAAGACACGAGAGGATTCACACTGGAGAGAAACCGTTCACATGTGCTCAGTGTGGGAGGAGTTTCATACAGTTATCACACCTTCATCAACACAGGCTGATTCACACTGGAGAGAAACCACACAGATGTGATCAATGCGGTAAAACATTTTCGAGGGCTTCAGAGCTGAAGAGCCATCTTAGAGTTCACACAAAGGAGAAGTTACATTTGCTTTCATAGATAGGAAAGTGTTTTAAAACTGGACAAAAGCACGCACATCACTCTTAACTGGGTGCTCAGCCAAAAACACGCAAAATGGCAAATATATATATCCAAAAAGGCGGCAACACCAAAGCTACAAAAATACCAAATTTATTAAATTAAAAAGGCTGACACAAAGCGTGTAACGTTTCGAGCCTCCTGCTCTTCATCAGACAGTGTTGATCACAATCATACGGAGGCGTAGAGCTGCCATCCAGATAAAAAAAATCTGAGCTTTATCACGTTTGTACAATATACCTTTCACGTTCTCACGTTGATGTCTTTTATCTTTGCCCTGATGACAGTAAATAATATTATACTAGATATTTTTCAAGACACTTCTATACAGCTTAAAGTGACATTTAAATGCTTAACTAGGTTAATTAGGTTAACTAGACAGGTTAGGGTAATTAGGCAAGTTATTACATGACGATGGTTTGTTCTGTCGACTGTTGTAAATAATAGCTTAAAGGGGTTAATAATCTTGACCTTAAAATGTTTTTTTTTTATTAAGAACTGCTTTTATTCAAGCCGAAATAAAACAAATAAGACTTTCTCCAGAAGAAAAAATATTATCAGACATACTGTGAAAATTTCTTTACTCTGTTAAACATAATTTGGGAAATATTTTAAAATAATAATAATAAATTCTAAAGGGGTCTAAAAATTCTGATTGCAACTGTTTATACCTCAATGTAAGAAACAGGGAAGGAGACTAAAGGGAATAATAAAGTTTGTGTTTGGGTATTATTAACATTAACCCAGTATTTGCTTCCCATTTTCTTGTTTTTTATATTAATTATTTTTCAATTGTACTTTCTATTATTTATTATTTGTATTATTTATGGATCAATCTTTGCATTGTATAATGTTGACTGCCGAGATTGTTCAGAATGTATATTTTATTACTAAGTAATGCATTTAATTATTGTTCAGTGCTTTTGAAATTATATATATATATATATATATATATATATATATATATATATATAT
>CAIGQQ010030823.1:467336-481227 GCA_903798035.1 Danio albolineatus | reverse complement strand
ATATATATATATATATATATAAAAACTCAACCTGGAATCTTTCATTCATTCATTTTCTTGTCGGCTTAGTCCCTTTATTAATCCGGGGTCGCCACAGCGGAATCAACCGCCAACTTATCCAGCATATTTTTACACAGCGGATGCCCTTCCAGCCGCAACCCATCTCTGGGAAACATCCACACACACATTCACACTCATACACTATACGGACAATTTAGCTTACCCAATTCACCTGTACCACATGTCTTTGGACTTGTGGGGGAAACCGGAGCACCCGGAGGAAACCCACGCAACCATGGGGAGAACATGCAAACTCCACACAGAAATGCCAACTGACCCAGCCGGGGCTCGAACCAGCGACCTTCTTGCTGTGAGGCGAACGTGCTAACCACTACGCCACCGTGGCGCCCTGGAATCTTTCAGATAATCTTAATTCTGTTTGCTAAATTAGATTATGTTTTAAACACTTCAGAAGGACAGAAAGTAGGAATCGCTGGTCTGTTTATTAAAGTTTAATTACGTTTAAAGTTTATGAATATTTAACCCTTCATTTTTTAAGCTGCTAGTTGACAGAATAGTGCTGTTTTAAAATGTCTAAATTATTCAGACAGTTATTAAGGAGAAGAAACCAAGCCTTTTAATGTTATGTTTCATTTATGGTATTTAATAAATACAACAACAACAAACGCTGTACTAATAAAATCATTGTGTGGCATCACTAAATTACTAAATCAATGGCAATACTCCTTTTTTTAGTGCAAGGTAGGCCCACAAATATACAGGGCTTCTGTTGCGCCGCCTCCTCGTGATGACGTCAGCGCTGACGCGTTCACTCAGCGTCGAGTCTTCAGAGCTGAGGTGAGTCGTTCACGCTTTTTCTCGTGTTTACACAACAATAAAACACACTTTACAGTTTATTAAAGCGACAATCTGCGACTAGTTTCTGTAGCTTTTCCACGTTTGTGTTATCGCAAAATATGATATGGTATTCTACCGAAATATGTAGCACAACATATTGTTTGTGTTGCTTTTTAGTGTTAGCAATCTGAACTCTGTATTGGAATGAAAGCTAGGATTCAAAACGATAGATTTCTGTGCAAAATATATTAGCCAAAAATATATTAGCCAACGTTAGCCATAAAAATTAGCTTATCTTCTGATCCTGAGTGGTGGTTTAATTAGTGTTTAGTTTGTGGCTCATTTACATTATCTGAGATGCTGAAATCCTCTTTACTTCACGTCAGTAGTCATGTTCATGTTTTGTTTTCAGTTCATTTGTTATGCTAATGTCATCTACAAAAAATTATGATTATAGATTAAGCCGACTTTTCTGTTTCCTCTTTTGCAGCTCGTCCTCCTTCAGGTGAGCTGTGAATACTGTAACATTCCCATCAGTCTACAAGTGAAGATGAGCATCAGACCATCAGGAAGAAGTGAAATCTGCTAAGACAGAGTTTATTGAAGGACAGTGAGAAGATGAGTGATCCAGAACCCTGCAGAATTAAACAGGAAGAGACTGAAGAACTCATAGGTTTGTGTTTATTCATTACTCTTCAATAATGAGGCGGAACAACAGTGAGTGTTTCACAGACAGGATACTGTAATTTAAACAATTGTGAGACACAAGATATTGTTTATCCACCTCAGAAAACATTATTAAGCATCTTCCTAACTGCTAGACTGTTGAGTACCATTAAAACATGTATTTTGCTGAAAAGGAAGTGAATGATCTGTTTTTGGGGGGAATGAATAAGGAGAAAATGCTTGTTCCAAAATTTAATTAAACAGACTGGAATAGACATATTTGACTGGATTATTTTTTCTTCAGATTTTAACAGCAGATGTGCATGTAATTTATTACAATATTATTAACATACTTAAATTCACCTTTTAAGTTTAAAATTAAATAAGAGTAATCTCTTCAAGTAATGTGACTCGGCTTAAATCCTATATCTTAATGCAGGACTCAACTTGAGTTGCTTAATAGTTGACTTGATAAGATTTTCTTGATTTGTCTGAACTGTGACTTAAATTTGATGGCAAAAGACTTGGTTCTTGCTTGGACTTGACCATGTGTGACTTTTCCCCACCTCTGCTATAACCTCCTAGGGCTTAGTGACCACATATGTGGACAGCACATTTTAGCTCTCATGTCCACAATTGTGTACTTTCAATGTTTTATCTGTTTTGTAGCATATGAACACTGGTTTTAACTGTCCAAAAAGGGCAAAATGTTTTGTTTTTACTCTCCGATAGTCATAACATGTTCAAAAATATATGTGTGTATGCTTTATTAACCACGAGTCCACATATATGGACATCATTTTCCTCTAAAAGTACATCATATCAGAAGATGATACTTAGGTTTTATTCTAATTAGGTTCCAATAAGCCTGAATAGCAAATGGAAATAAAAAATGCATGTAAAAAAAAAACAGATTGGGTCTTAAGAAGATAAATTACCAGACTGTAAGAGTGACGTGTGTGAAACCACAAACTGCAGCAGGGGTTGACGAGCCTCTTAAAATCTAACTTGTTTACTTAATTTTCAGATGTGAAGGAGGAGAGTGAAGAACTGAGTGAAGAGGAGGAGAAACATCATGTCAAACGTGAGGAAGAAACTCAATCAGAGACTGAACATAGTGTTTTAATGGAAAGAACAGCTGTTAAAGGTTTGACCTGCACTCAGTGTGGGAAGAGATTCAAGCGTAAAAACTCTCTGAATCATCACATGATGATCCACACCGGAGAGAAACCTTATAAGTGTTCACACTGCGACAAGAGATTCAGACATTTAGGACAGTTCAAAATACATGAGAGGATCCACACAGGAGAGAAACCCTACGAGTGTTCACACTGCGACAAGAGATTCAGACATTTAGGACAGTTCAAAATACACGAGAGGATCCACACTGGAGAGAAACCGTACAAGTGTTCACGCTGCGACAAGACATTTCGGGATTTAGAAAACCTGAAAATACATGAGAGGATTCACACTGGAGAGAAACCGTACCACTGCACTGATTGTGGGAAGAGTTTCAGACATGTGTCTTCTCTGAGAACACACACAGAAATCTTTCACAGTAAGTTAAAGATCGAGCACTTCTACGTTATATTATTTAGGATAATTGTGGAGTTGATAACATATTTAAAGGGGTCGTATGATGCGATTTCATGTTTTCCTTTGTCTTTGGAGTGTGATGAGCTGTTTGTGTTTATATAATATCTGTAAAGTCTTAAATGCTAATATCTCTTTTCCACTGAGCAGTTTGGGTCACCCTAAAGGAAGTTTTTTGGCCGTTCATATGTTACATTTTTTGCAAACTCCTCCTTTCAAATGTAGAAATACACAAATAAGTAGAGTAGTGGTGTGAGTCAGGTTTTGATTAGGGATGCACATTTTGGTTAACAAAACCACTCATTTTGGTTCGACAACCGCTGTTCGTTAACCGAATATTCTGGTCAGATTAATATAAAATTCATTCATTCATTGATTTTCTTTTCGCCTTAGTCCCTTTATTAATGTGGGGTCGCCACAGCGGAATGATCCGCCAACTTATCCAGCATTTGTTTTACGCAGCGGATGCCCTTCCAGCCACAACCCATCTCTGGGAAACTAATATAAAATTATTCAATAAAAAAAATTGATATGTCTATTTTGTGTCTAACACATTAAATATTGCATATTGTGCTGCTTATGTGCCCCTGCGCACCTCGCATTTTAACCGTCTGCTGCGTCTCGCATTTTTACCCTTGCCGTGCGCTCGCAGCTGAAAGAAGGTCAACTCTGAGCGGAAAAGGCGCATTACGTCAGTGCGCCAATCAAATGAAAGCAGAGGCGGGGTTTCCATTGAGGTGCCTGCAGTGTTTGGCTGCGTCCGAAACCGCCTACTACTCAGTAGGTACTGCATTTGAATTTAAACGTACTGCTCGGCCGTTAGAAAAGTACGCTCTATACAGTATGAATGTGAGAAGTATGAATGGAATTCGGATGTACTACATCCGCCATTTTGTCATGGTCATGTGACCTACCTGCGGCAGTTGCGTCGCTTCACTCCCATTCATGAATTCTCTCCCGGGGCATCATGGGATAGCGCAGCGTGCATGGGATGCGCACTTCAGAATCTCGCCGGAAGTAGTAAGTCATCCGGGTACTTCTCGCATACTGATTTTCGAATTCTATGAATTCGGACATACTACTTGGCTCGCATACTGATTTTAGCGTACTGTATAGTATGGAAGTATGCGGTTTCGGACGCAGCCTTTGTGTTGTCAAGACAACTACGGAGACTTTTGAAGATGGAGACTTGTGGTTGTGTTGAGTTATCCGGTGCTGTATGAATCACAAATCTTGAATATCACATTGTTATTAACTCTTCAAATTATATTAATATCAACAGCAACATTTGCACTGCTGATTCAGTGGTTGTCTAGCGACATAAAAAGACATTTTTCTTACAATTAGGACTTGTCCACAGCCTCCTATTACAGACGTATTTTTGTGTTTGCAGACAATGATGTTGTGTTTTGTGGGTTGTGTACTGATGGTGCTCTAATAGCTGTGTTAAGTGTTAAGGCTCGTACACACCGGGACGCTTTTCGTTTGCGTTTATCGTCAGCGCTTTTCGAGATGTTTTTCCGCATTCAAGCCCAAGCGATTTTTCTCTGCCGTCGAGCAGAAGAGTATGAGTATCACTCCTTGACGTTAGATGGCGCACAAGGTGGCGCCAAGCTTCTGACACCCGCTTGTAACACAGAAGAAGAAAAGAGGAAGTTTACACGCTTGTTGTTGGCGATCGGCAAAGCATGGATGGTTCAAGTAGCAGCTCTAGTGATGAAGAAATTATTATTGTTCACCAGTGCAATAAGCAGCTCTACGTTCATGTCGCCTTTGGGCATCTTCTTCAATGTGCGCTCGCATTGACAGTTTTGCGCTTGAGCGCCTCCAAGGGGTGTTTACTGTAACTTCAGCGGCTCCATACACCTGAACAAAAGTGCCAATCTGATTGGTGGAGAAGGATATGATGCGGCGCATCAAAACAAAAAAACGAGCTTGAGGCGTTTCTTTAAAAATGACGTTTTCACGGTGATGTTTTGTGCGTTGGTGTGCACAATCACAGTGACGCCCTTTATTTAGTCACGAGGTGTGAAACGTCAACGAAAGACGCGAGCAAAAAGCGTCTCGGTGTGCACGGGCCTTTAGTGCTAAAATCAGTTTAGAAATATGGATTATCTGGATACCTCCAGTTATTTTAAAGGTTTGAGCTGAAGATCGCTGTGCCACCCTCAATGTAATTTAAGGTCTAAAAAGCCTCAAACCCTGACTCTACCCTTAAACCCGTTCAAATTTAGTTAGCATAATCTGACAGCTAGCCCTAATAGCCACAACATCTGTTGTTTTATATTTTAAAGCAAACCTCCAGGTTTCCTGAGCGTCCTCAGTGTTTTAGTGCAGATTATGGCGAGATGGTTCTCTCAGTGGTGTACCACACATCAGCTTCTTGCTGTTTCTTTTATGACACCCAACAGTCATGGATTCTGCATTTATGCTGTTTCTCTGCCGCCTCAATGTAGACGCAGCTAACAGTGACTCCAAAATGGTGTAAATGCTTTCCCTTGGTACTGTTTTGGCTCTGCTTGAGCTGAGACCTGTGTGTTATTTTCCACACAGTGGGGTTTAATGCGTCTCCCACACGTAATGTCAAGAGACCGGCTCAAAGTGGAAACGACATCATAAAATAAAATAATTGACCATTGATTAAAATGGCCATTGACAATTAATCTGTCACTGATTAATCATTTGCATCTCTATTTTACATTTCTCCTTTCTGTACTTCATTTTCAGACCCGACGGTGGAGGAGGAGGAGGAAAGTGTCAATAGTCAACATTCATGCTCTTGGTGTGGAAAGAGTTTTACACTCAAATCAAGTTTATGGAAACATCAGAAGACTCACAGTGGAGAGACAACATACACGTGTTATCAATGCGGCAAATCATTTATTAGGCATTCAGATTTGAAGGTTCATCTTGGAGTTCATACAAACAAGAAGCTGTACTCATGCTCTGAGTGTGGAAAGAGTTTCGCACATCAGTCATTTTTAAAAACGCATCAGAAGATCCACAGTGGCGTGAGAGAGTTTGCGTGCTTTGTTTGTAGAAGGACTTTTCTTAGAGCTAGAGGCTTGAAACGACACCTGGTAATTCACACTGGAGAGAAACCGTACCAGTGTTCTCACTGCGACAAGACATTTGGTTGGTCAGAAAACTTGAAAAAACACAAGAGGACTCACACTGGAGAGAAACCGTACAAGTGTTCACACTGCGACAAGACATTTGGTTGGTCGGAAAACTTGAAAAAACATGAGAGGACTCACACTGGAGAGAAACCGTACACATGTACTCAGTGTGGGAAGAGTTTTACACAATCATCAACCCTTAATAAACACGTGAAGATCCACACTGGAGAGAAAAGTAGCTCTGTTTCCATCAAAAGTAGCAAAGTAGGTTCATGTGCATAACTGGAATGTCGCATAAAACATTTGTAAAATAAAGCAGCGTTTCCAATCAATTCATGTTTATTTCTATAGCGCTTTTACAATGTAGATTGTGTCAAAGCAGCTTCACATAGAAGTTCTAGCAAAGTCCAGATTTCAGAGTTGAAGTTCAGTTCAGTGTGGTTTAATATTCACTCCTGAAAGTTCAAATCACACTGAAGAGCAAATCCATCGATGCGCAGCTCCACAAGTCCCAATCCGAGCAAGCCAGTGGCAAGGAAAAAACTTCACCAATTGACGAAGTGAAGGAAAAAAACCTCGAGAGGTACCAGGCTCTGTTTCTTCTGGCCAAACTTCCTGTGTGGAGCTGCAATCTAGATGCCGGAGAAGCTGGATGTCCATCGTGGAGAGCTGCAGGTGCGAGTAGGTTACTGGCGGGTGATCAGGCTGGCCCACAGGATCAATGCGGGAACTCGTTTGCACTCCACTCATCCATGACTGCCACAGCATCAGCTCAGGATACGGCCTGGTCCAAGATTATGGATACCTTGGCATCATTTCTTCACAGGTCTTGGATCGCATCAGTTGCGCTACATAGTCCCTAGGGGCCTCGGGATGAGCATCCCCAGGTGGAAATAGAGAGTAAAGAAAATAATTAGCATAGCTGCTGTTCATGGTGTATTTGAAAGAGATGCAAAAATAATAGTTATAGAAACAAACATGTAGAGCATATGAGAGTTTCTAACAAAATGTCTGTTGCATTAAGACAGGAGGAGTCTCTCCTACAGGTGGTTGTCAAACCTGCTCACCTTCATGGAGCACATTCATGCATCATGCTGTTATGCAACGCATTGAGCGTATGCTTTACTAAAATAAATGAGAAGACTCGATCTCCTTTACTTGACTTTGCTGTTCTAGGTACTACCAGGCGCCCAGAGTTTTGAGATCTTTGGGAACAGGTTGGACTGTAGTGAGACAGAAGGTTGGTTAAATAAATAGGAGCTAGATTATTTAAAGCAGGGGTCACCAATCTCGGTCCTGGAGGGCCGGTGTCCATGCAGGGGTAAGTTCCTCAACACACCTGGCTGATTGATTCAAGTATACCTAGTAAGACCTTAATTAGCTTGTTCAGGTGTGTTTGATTAGGGTTGGAGCTAAAACCTGCAGGACACCGGCCCTCCAGGAACAAGTTTGGTGACCCCTGATTTAAAGCTTTATTGGTAAGAAGCAATATTTTATGATTAATACTGAACTTAACAGGCAGCCAGTGTAAGGAGGATAACATTGGGGTGATATGGTCATATTTTCTAGACCTGGTAAGAACTCTGGCAGCTGCATTTTGTACTAACTGAAGGTTATTAATAGAGGACGCTGGGCAACCAGCGAACAGAGCATTACAGTAATCCAGTCTAGGGGTCATAGAAACATGAACTCTCTTTTCTGCTTCTGAGATGGATATCATATGATCACTTATAAGGTCACTTCCTGATAAACTAGAGAAAATATCAGACAGAAAATGTAGATTGTAAATGTAGAAGAAGCCAATGTGGGCCTTTTGTCTTCTGTAATAAATGACTGGCACATCAGAAGATGAAATGCAATGTGGTGGCTTTTGGAGGCGTGAGACCCTCAAGAAGTTCTGGAGGTAATAATAATACAATGATGACAGACTTTGGTGGTTTCCAAAGATCAAAACAACATTTTAAATGTTTTACAATGTGGTTTGTCCATTAATGCTGTCCATCACACACATTTTAATCATCACATGATCTGAATTTAATCTGTATTGTGTTTCCATTGTAGTTTATGATTAGTTTTTATTATAGCTGAAGGTTTTATTATATTAGGCCTTTCAGTAGTTATTTTGTGTCCGATGTAATTTATATAATTATGCAAATTATCAAAATGCAAAGCTTTTGTGTTTATATTATGTTGAATTTTCTAATGCATATGCATCATGTCTAATTTTTCATTTTTATTTATCAGAGGTTTTCATCATGTCGCAACTTTTTTTAAGAAAAACTTTTTTAAGAAAAAGATTTATTTAACTTGTTCTTTGCGATTTCTAAAACTGGATACCAGCAATGATATATGATGGATGTTTCATTGTTGTAAGCGTCAAGTAAACATTTCCAAACGATACTTTTTATGAATCATGTCAATATTTTGTTAAAAACTTTGTTTATTGAAAGATAGTTGTTACTTCAGGAAATTATCCTTTTATTTTATACTCCTATGTCTGTCAGCCAAGAAGTATGGCGTTTGTTTTTAATTTTAAAGTTCCAAATAGACAGTATTTCACCTCACACATAATTAAGATTTTTGTCCTCAGCAAATGTTTGGCTTGTTACTAGTTGGTGTTTTTTTACCATCCTCCGTTGCTCCCTCTTCGCCGTGATGACGTCAGCGCTGACGCGTTCATCCAGCGTCGAGTCTTCAGAGCTGAGGTGAGTCGTTCACGCTTTTTCTCGTGTTTACACAACAATAAAACACACTTTACAGTTTATTAAAGCGACAATCTGCGACTAGTTTCTGCATTGAGTTCACCTCTATCTGTGTGTCTGCTGACCAAAACTACAGCAGGCGGAGAGGAGCTCTGAGAGGACAATAATGTGTTGTGTTTGTCATATCGCAAAGTATATGAGAAGGGGCAGAATGGGACTCCACTGAAATATGAGTTTGAAGCACAACATGTTTTTTTTTATTGTGTTTTGCTAGTTAGCGTTAGCAATCTAATTTCTGTGTTGTAATAAACCTACTAGTTCTAAGCTGTATAGATTGCTATGGAAGAGGAGCTGTTGGTAAACGACACCAAAATCTCTTTATATCATGTCAGCAGCTCCTGTTTGTACCTCAGTTATACTGACGCCTTCAGATCTACAAACTGGCAGATTGTTTCATAATTATTTATTTCATGAATGAGTGTAAATTAAGCTGATGGTTCTGTTTATTATTTAGAAACTCCCAATCCTTCAATTCAGCTGTAAATACTGGAATATTCCCATCAGTCTACAAGGGAAGACGAGCATCAGACCATCAGGAAGAAGTGAAATCTGCAAAGACAGAGTTTATTGAAGGACAGTGAGAAGATGAGTGATCCAGAACCCTGCAGAATTAAACAGGAAGAGACTGAAGAACTAATAGGTTTGTGTTTATTCATTACTCTTTTATAATAACTGAAATGCTATACGAGTAGTGCGTATTGTTTGCCCACTTTTCGGCTAAGTCCCTTTATTAATCCGGGGTCGCCACAGCGGAATGAACCGCCAACTTATCCGGCATTTGTTTTACGCAGCGGATGCCCTTCCAGCCACAACCCATCTCTGGGAAACACATCCATACATTCTCATTCACACACATACACTATGGACAATTTAGCTCACCCAATTCACCTGTACCGCATGTCTTTGGACTGTGGGGGAAACCGGAGCACCCGGAGGAAATCCACGCAACCACGGGGAGAACATGCAAACTCCACACAGAAATGCCAACTGGCCTAGCCGGGGATCGAACCAGCGACCTTCTTGCTGTGAGGCGAACATGCTAACCACTTGGCCACCGTGGCGCCGTCCTATATAACTCAAATATTAATTTTACCACTGTAGCTAGCTAACCTACATATTCACTGCCTCTCCGAAACTACTCGGCCAGTGACCTCTGTCTCAGGGCTGGCACTGCTGGGGTTCTGTCTGGAGGATTTGCCTCCTCTTCTCTCCTCTTTCGCAGCTCGGCGTTCTCTTTTTCATCTTGTTTTATGTGTTTGTGTAGATTTGTGGTGTCGCCGCAGTATCTAACAGACTTTCTACAAACATCGCAGTTTGCAATATTTTCGTTTACTACAGTAAAATAACTCCAAGCAGCTTCTCTTTCTGTCCGTCATCTCAAAACAGCAAAAAGTGCTCACGCTTTGGTGCTGCTGAGTCACGTGATGAACAACAGTGCATACGAGTTATAAAAGGAGTGAGGTATTTAGAGACATGTCCGCTATTTTATGAAACAGGAGCAATGTACTTTAGCGTAAATTAAATAAAAGTATCGATCTAGGAAGGCTACTATCGATCCGATATCAATACCAACGTTGGTATTGATACTATCGATATTAGGATCAATCCGCCCACCCCTACCATGAGGTTTTTCTTTCCAAATCACTGGTTCGAGGCTCGCTTGGAGCGGGTAGACTAAAACCAAGATCTACTTATACATATTATATTATTATTAGTATTTTAAAAAATAATTATTAGCCCAAGGAAAAAGGGCACTTTGGCCCCGTTTACACTAGTGCGTTTTCGTTTTAAAACGCATAAGTTTTGCTACGGTTACGCCATCCGTCCACACTACGCCGGAGTTTTCGAGGTGCGAAAACGGAGCGTTTTGAAAACGCTGGAGACAGCGTTTCCATTCTAAAACGCTGCTGTTGCGTTTCAGTGTGGATGGAGGGAAACGGATATCTTCGAAAACAGAGGCGTGGCTGCTGAGATCCGCTACGTGATTGGGGCGTTGGATCATTGCGTATCCTTTCCCTATTCGTCAAGCGCACATGGCTATGACGTCACCAGCAGACGGCAGACCAGCCTTCACTGTAAACACGGTATTTTCGATAGCCATGGATGTTTTATATTCATTTGTTACTTTAAGTAACAACTCGACCTCGTCGTCTGTCCTCAAAAAGACCTCTCTTGCTTTCTTTGCCATCGCGTTCATCGTTCCTCCAGCGTTTGTTGACTAACAATAACCAAACGCAGAGCGAGACACGTACTTCCTGTTTATACTTGAACGCGCATGCTCAGAGTGCGCGAATGGTGCGCGAATGGTCACGTGATATACGTTTCTGGTGGAGGGAGATCTGTTGAGATCCGCTAGTGTGGACGCAGATCGTTTTCATGCTAAAACGCCGTTTTTAAACTAAAACGCACTAGTGTAAACAGGGCCTTCCTCTCCAGGAGAAAAAAGGGCAGGAGCTCAAGCACCCAAAGCCACCCCCTCTACACGTGCCTGCATACAACTAATTACAATAATAAGATATGCAAGCTTGTCTTTTCAGTTTAAGAATAAATATGTATTAAATAATCTCTAAGTAATATGACTTGACTTAAAACTTGACACGACTTGTTTAGAGTGAACCCCTGACTTGACGAGATTTTTTTGATTTCTCTGAATTGTGACTCTAGACTTGATGGTAAAAGACTTGCTTGAACTTGACCATGTGTGTCTTGTACCCACCTCTGCTATGAATTACCCGACTGTGAGAGTGACGTGTGTGAAACCACAAACTGCAGCAGGGGTTGACGAGCCTCTTAAAATCTAATTTATTTACTTAATTTTCAGGTGTGATGGAGGAGAGTGAAGAACTGAATGAAGATGAGGAGAAACATCATGTCAAAAGTGAAGATGAAGCTCAATCAGAGACTGAAAATAGTATTTCAGTGGAAAGAACAGCTGTTAAAGATTTGACCTGCACTCAGTGTGGAAAGACTTACAGCCACAAATTCCATCTCAAGCGTCACATGAGGATCCACACTGGAGAGAAACCTTACAAGTGTTCACACTGCGACAAGAGATTCAACGATTCAGGATGCATGAAATCACACGAGATGATTCACACTGGAGAGAAACCGCACCACTGCACAGATTGCGGGAAGAGTTTCAGACATAAATCTTCTCTAAGAACACACACACAAATCTTTCACAGTAAGTAAAAGATCGAGCCCTTCTAGATTTTATGTTTTCATTTGTCTTTGGAGTGTGACGAGCTGTTTGTGTTTATATAAGATCTGTAAAGTCACAGAGACTGTCTCATTTTCACTGCGCAGTTCGGTTCGGGTCATCCTGATCAGCTTGTGTTTCCACTGCCAACAGCACCATTATTTGTTGTCATGGTGTTTACAAGAATGTTCAACATCATTCTCGTTTTTCAGCCGATCACACATTGCATCGTTTGTGAGCTGAAGTGGTGGCAGAAATTGATGTCGCTCTAATAGCTGTGTTAAGAGTCAGCGCTGAAATCCGATTAGGAATATGGATTTTCCGGATACCTCCAATAATTTTAAAGAGCCCCTATTGTACATTAAAAAGGGTCATATTTTGGTTTCGGGGTTTCCAACAACAGACTGATCTGCATGCATGGTCATAAAACACTTTTATTGTTTTATAATATGCATTTATTTTTACCTAATTATCCCAGCAACTCCCATATGATTCGTTCAGCGTTTTATTTGTTCCCAAAACCCTCCTTAGCTCGATGCAAATCTTCACTGATTGGACCGATGACAGTCTGTTGCGATTGATCGACAGCGTTCAGCAAGAGAGATGGTGAGAAATGCCCACCACAGCTTATTAATATTGAAGTAGTCAGAGTATATGGTTGAGCATACCTGCCAACACTCCCGTTTTTCCCGGGAGTCTCACGAATTTCAGACTCGTCTAACGTCACCCTCCAGATTTTGTTATTACTCCCATAACTCCCATAATTTGAACCACCAGCAGTGGATCGCGAGCTCACAAATGCATTTAAATCCACAAAGCGACACGCGTCACGTTTTCAACGTGGCTTTAGACGCGATATGAGAATATAAGGAGTTAACCAGATACAGTACAAGCGGTTACAAGTAACAAAACACAAATACATAATATGCAAGTTAGAGAAATCAAGGAGGCGACCATTTTAATCGCACATACCAACACTTGTGAAATGGAGGAAGAAACTGGTCCATGACCTCTGTACTGTAAAGTTTCTGTCAAGCTCTGCAAAGTCCCATACATCCAGGGATGGACTGGCACATTGTTTTCAACTGTGGAAGTTATTATACAACAGGCTAACTAAGTGATCCAGAAGTGGCCGCAGTGGGTGGATAGAGCGTGGTGCTGTGATTGTGGTGGGGGAGGTGTTGGATAGAGGGTGCAGGCCAGATTCACGGTGGCAGGCCAGATTGGCCGTCACGAAATCTATTTTGTGTTGTATGATATACTGCACCAAAATATATCGTGATAAACGACATTATTGTCATTTTAAGACCATTTTAGGTCACTCATTATATAATGCTAGAATGGCAATATAATAGCATCATAACGCAAGTATGCAAAAGAACGCATAATATTTTATTCTTAAGAATATTTAATTTAATTTAGTCATTTTAATAATTTAATGATTAGGCATTGGAATCAGAATGTGAAAACGCATATCCAAAACAAACAATAATAAACGTTAACAAAAAAAAAGCAAGGTAAAAAGTAACTGAGGCTGCGATATCTGCTACCAGATCTATTTTCAGTTGTCAGGCACCCTCATCAAAATACACTTTAGTCATTTATGGTAAATAGTGTTTTTTAACCATACTCACACCTCCAATAGAGATAGAGAGGTTGTGCAATCAGTTAAGTGTTTTACATATGGCCGATAT